>JAUPTC010000451.1:0-49348 GCA_030762895.1 Sophora flavescens
AAACAAAAACAAAAACAAAAACAAAAACAAAACAATTGGTTCCCTCCCCCACACTTAAGGCATACATTGTCCTCAATGCAAGAACACAGATATAAAATAAGAGTAAGGAAAGGAGAGGGTGCTCCCTGATCAAGTTGTAGTGTAGGTGGGCGCTTCCACGAAAATCTCTTCTACGGTTGCATCCTCATCCAATTGGTCCCTCGGGCACCCCCTGTTGGGCCAAAGGCCTCTCCCGGAAGAAATCCTGCAAATCGCGAATCTGGAAAAATTGTTCTTCACACTTTCCAGAATCGCGAGGCGAGTAGTAGCTCGCGAGGCGAATCTGGAATTCCAACAGCTGATGATGCCCAGAATCGTGAGGCGAAAGTAGCTCTCGCGACGCGAGACAGAAGCATGAGCAAGCTTCTGAGATTCAGGGCTTCTGTCTCGTGTGGCCACTATGGATTCGCGTGGCGAATCTTTTTTTTTATATATTTATATATAAAATGACAAAAAAATAAAGGATACCTAGCTTGGGTTGCCTCCCAAGTAGCGCTTGTTTAACGTCCCGAGCTTGACTCAAGTCACCCCTAAGGGTTAATCCGGAAGAAGATATTGCTTACCATGCCATGCCTTAGTCTGCTTTTTGTAGGTTCTTGCCCTTTCATATTCTTTCCTGCGGTTCCCAGACAACTCATTTAAGTCCAACAGCCCTCTATAATCAGCACGTACTCTCCACCCCGTGATGGTCCTTGTTGGGATCGATTTATTGGGCCAATTTGTACTTCTTTGGTCCTATTGGAGCCCAAATGGACTTGTTTGACCCTAATAGAGCCCAAATGGACTTTTTAGGTCATATAGGACCTAACTGGGCCAATTTGTACTTCTTTGGTCCAAATGGAGCCCAAATGGACTTGTTTGACCTTAATAGATCCCAAATGGACTTGTATGATCCTAATAGAGCCCATATGGACTTGTTAGGTCATAAAGGACCTATCTGGGCCAATTTGTACTTCTTTGGTCCTAATGGAGCCCAAATGAACTTGTTTGACCCTAATAGAGCCCAAATGGACTTGTTTGATCCTAATAGAGCCCAAATGGACTTTTTAGGTCATATAGGACCTAACTGGGCCAATTTGTACTTCTTTGGTCCTAATGGAGCCCAAATGGACTTGTTTGACCCTAATAGAGCCAAATGGACTTTTTAGGTCATATAGGACCTAACTGGGCCAATTTGTACATCTTTGGTCCTATTGGAGCCCAAATGGACTTGTTTGATCCTAATAGAGCCAAAATGTACTATTTGTCATATAGGACCTAACTGGGCCAATTTGTACTTCTTTGGTCCTGTTGGAGCCCAAATGGACTTGTTTGATCCTAATAGAGCCCAACTGGCCATTTTAGGTCATATAGGACCTAACTGGGCCAATTTGTACTTCTTTGGTCCTATTGGAGCCCAAATGGACTTGTTTGATCCTAATAGAGCCCAAATGGACTTTTTATGTCATATAGGACCTAACTGGGCCAATTTGTACTTCTTTGGTCCTATTTGAGCCCAAATGGACTTGTTTGATCCTAATAGAGCCCTCTTTGGTCCTATTGGTGCCCAAATGGACTTGTTTAATCCTAATAGAGCCCAAATGGACTTTTTAGGTCATATAGGACCTAACTGGGCCAATTTGTACATCTTTGGTCCTATTGGAGCCCAAATGGACTTGTTTGATCCTAATAGAGCCAAAATGTACTTTTTAGGTCATATAGGACCTAACTGGGCCAATTTGTACTTCTTTGGTCCTATTGGAGCCCAAATGGACTTGTTTGATCCTAATAGAGCCCAAATGAACTTTTTATGTCATATAGGACCTAACTGGGCCAATTTGTACTTATTTGGTCCTATTGGAGCCCATATGGACTTGTTTGATCCTAATAGACCCCAAATGGACTTTTTAGGTCATATAGGACCTATCTGGGCCAATTTGTACTTCTTTGGTCCTATTGGAGCCCAAATGGACTTGTTTGATCCTAATAGAGCCCAAATGGACTTTTTAGGTCATATAGGACCTAATTGGGCCAATTTGTAGTTCTTTGGTCCAAATGGAGCCCAAATGGACTTGTTTGACCTTAATAGATCCCAAATGGACTTGTTTGATCCTAATAGAGCCCATATGGACTTGTTAGGTCATAAAGGACCTAACTTGGCCAATTTGTACTTCTTTGGTCCTAATGGAGCCCAAATGAACTTGTTTGACCCTAATAGAGCCCAAATGGACTCGTTTGATCCTAATAGAGCCCAAATGGACTTTTTAGGTCATATAGGACCTAACTGGGCCAATTTGTACTTCTTTGGTCCTATTGGAGCCCAAATGGACTTCTTTGATCCTAATAGAGCCTAAATGAACTTTTTAGGTCATATAGGACCTTACTGGGCCAATTTGTACTTCTTTGGTCCTATTGGAGCCCAAATGGACTTGTTTGATCCTAATAGAGCCCAAATGGACTTTTTAGGTCATATAGGACCTAACTGGGCCAATTTGTACTTCTTTGGTCCAAATGGAGCCCAAATGGACTTGTTTGACCTTAATAGATCCCAAATGGACTTGTTTGATCCTAATAGAGCCCATATGGACTTGTTAGGTCATAAAGGACCTATCTGGGTCAATTTGTACTTCTTTGGTCCTAATGGAGCCCAAATGAACTTGTTTGACCCTAATAGAGCCCAAATGGACTTGTTTGATCCTAATAGAGCCCAAATGGACTTTTTAGGTCATATAGGACCTAACTGGGCCAATTTGTACTTCTTTGGTCCTATTGGAGCCCAAATGGACTTGTTTGATCCTAATAGAGTCCAACTGGAATTTTTAGGTCATATAGGACCTAACTGGGCCAATTTGTACTTCTTTGGTCCTAACGGAGCCAAAATGGACTTGTTTGACCCTAATAGAGCCCAAATGGACTTGTTTGGTCATATAGGACCTTACTGGGCCAATTTGAACTTCTTTGGTCCTATTGGAGCCCAAATGGACTTGTTTGATCCTAATAGAGCCAAAATGCACTTTTTAGGTCATATAGGACCTAACTGGGACAATTTGTACTTCTTTGGTCCTATCGGAGCCCAAATGGACTTGTTTGATCCTAATAGAGCCCAAATGGACTTTTTAGGTCATATAGGACCTAACTGGGCCAATTTGTACTTCTTTGGTCCAAATGGAGCCCAAATGGACTTGTTTGACCTTAATAGATCCCAAATGGACTTGTTTGATCCTAATAGAGCCCATATGGACTTGTTAGGTCATAAAGGACCAAACTGGGTCAATTTGGACTTCTTTGGTCCTAATGGAGCCCAAATGAACTTGTTTGACCCTAATATAGCCCAAATGGACTTGTTTGATCCTAATAGAGCCCAAATGGACTTTTTAGGTCATATAAGACCTAACCGGACCAATTTGTACTTCTTTGGTCCTATTGGAGCCCAAATGGACTTGTTTGACCTTAATAGATCCCAAATGGACTTGTTTGATCCTAAAAGAGCCCAAATGGACTTGTTAGGTCATAAAGGACCTAACTGGGCCAATTTGGACTTCTTTGGTCCTAATGGAGCCCAAATGAACTTGTTTGACCCTAATATAGCCCAAATGGACTTGTTTGATCCTAATAGAGCCCAAATGAACTTGTTTGACCTTAATAGATCCCAAATGGACTTGTTTGATCCTAATAGAGCCTATATGGACTTGTTAGGTCATAAAGGACCTAACTGGGCCAATTTGTACTTCTTTGGTCCTAATGGAGCCCAAATGAACTTGTTTGACCCTAATAGAGCCCAAATGGACTTGTTTGATCCTAATAGAGCCCAAATGGACATTTTAGGTCATATAGGACCTAACTGGGCCAATTTGTACTTCTTTGGTCCTATTGGAGCCCAAATGGACTTGTTTGATCCTAATAGAGTCCAACTGGACATTTTAGGTCATATAGGACCTAACTGGGCCAATTTGTACTTCTTTGGTCCTAATGGAGCCCAAATGGACTTGTTTGACCCTAATAGAGCCCAAATGGACTTGTTTGGTCATATAGGACCTAACTGGGCCAATTTGTACTTCTTTGGTCCTATTGGAGCCCAAATGGACTTGTTCGATCCTAATAGAGCCCAAATGAACTTTTTAGGTCATATAGGACCTAACTGGGCCAATTTGTACTTCTTTGGTCCTAATGGAGCCCAAATGGACTTGTTTGACCCTAATAGAGCCAAATGGACTTTTTAGGTCATATAGGACCTAACTGGGCCAATTTGTACATCTTTGGTCCTATTGGAGCCCAAATGGACTTGTTTGATCCTAATAGAGCCAAAATGTACTATTTGTCATATAGGACCTAACTGGGCCAATTTGTACTTCTTTGGTCTTGTTGGAGCCCAAATGGACTTGTTTGATCCTAATAGAGCCCAAATGGACTTTTTAGGTCATATAGGACCTAACTAGGCCAATTTGTACTTCTTTGGTCCAAATGGAGCCCAAATGGACTTGTTTGACCTTAATAGATCCCAAATGGACTTGTTTGATCCTAATAGAGCCCATATGGACTTGTTAGGTCATAAAGGAGCAAACTGGGTCAATTTGGACTTCTTTGGTCCTAATGGAGCCCAAATGAACTTGTTTGACCCTAATATAGCCCAAATGGACTTGTTTGATCCTAATAGAGCCCAAATGGACTTTGTAGGTCATATAAGACCTAACTGGGCCAATTTGTACTTCTTTGGTCCTATTGGAGCCCAAATGGACTTGTTTGACCTTAATAGATCCCAAATGGACTTGTTTGATCCTAATAGAGCCCAAATGGACTTGTTAGGTCATAAAGGACCTAACTGGGCCAATTTGGACTTCTTTGGTCCTAATGGAGCCCAAATGAACTTGTTTGACCCTAATATAGCCCTAATGGACTTGTTTGATCCTAATAGAGCCCAAATGGACATTTTAGGTCATATATGACCTAACTGGGCTAATTTGTACTTCTTCGGTCCTATTGGAGCCCAAATGGACTTGTTTGATCCTAATAGAGTCCAACTGGACATTTTAGGTCATATAGGACCTAACTAGGCCAATTTGTACTTCTTTGGTCCTAATGGAGCCCAAATGGACTTGTTTGACCCTAATAGAGCCCAAATGGACTTGTTTGGTCATATAGGACCTAACTGGGCCAATTTGTACTTCTTTGGTCCTATTGGAGCCCAAATGGACTTGTTTGATCCTAATAGATCCAAAATACACTTTTTAGGTCATATAGGACCTAACTGGGACAATTTGTACTTCTCTGGTCCTATTGGAGCCCAAATGGACTTGTTTGAGCCCAATTAAGGCCAAAATGCACTTTTTAGGTCATATAGGACCTAACTGGGCCAATTTGTACTTCTTTGGTCATATTGGCGCCCAAATAGACTTGTGTGATTCTAATAGAGCCCAAATGGACTTTTTAGGTCATATAGGACCTAAGTGGACCAATTTGTACTTTTTTGGTCCTAATAGAGCCCAAATGGACTTGTGTGTTCCTAATAGAGCCCATATGGACTTGTTAGGTCATAAAGGACCTAACTATGCCAATTTGAACTTCTTTGGTCCGAATGGATCCCAAATGCACTTTATTGATCCTAATAGAGCCAAAAGCACTTTTTAGGTCATATAGGACCTAACTGGGCCAATTTGTACTTGTTTGACCCTAATAGAGCCCAAATGGACTTGTTTGATCCTAATAGAGCCCAAATGGTCTTGTTAGGTCATAAAGGATCTAACTGGGCCTATTTGTACTTGTTTGATCCTAGTAGAGCCCAAATGGACTTTTTAGGTCATATAGGACCTAATTGGGCCAATTTATACTTGTTTGACCCTAATATAGCCCAAATGGACTTGTTTGATCCTAATAGAGCCCAAATGGACTTGTTAGGTCATAAAGGTTCTAACTGGGCCAATTTTTACTTCTTTGGTCCTAATGGAGCCCAAATGGCCTTGTTTGATCCTAATAGAGCCCAACTGGACATGTTTGATCCTAATAGAGCCCAAATGGACTTGTTAGGTCATAAAGGACCTAACTGTGCCAATTTGTATTCTTTGGTCCTATTGGAGCTCAAATGGACTTGTTTGATCCTAATAGAGCCCAAATGGACTTTTTAGGTCATATAGGACCTAACTAGGCCAATTTGTACTTCTTTGGTCCTATTGGAGCCCAAATGGACTTCTTTGATCCTAATAGACCCTAAATGAACTTTTTAGGTCATATAGGACCTTACTGGGCCAATTTGTACTTCTTTGGTCCTATTGGAGCCCAAATGGACTTGTTTGATCCTAATAGAGCCCAAATGGACTTTTTAGGTCATATAGGACCTAACTGGGCCAATTTGTACTTCTTTGGTCCAAATGGAGCCCAAATGGACTTGTTTGACCTTAATAGATCCCAAATGGACTTGTTTGATCCTAATAGAGCCCATATGGACTTGTTAGGTCATAAAGGACCTATCTGGGTCAATTTGTACTTCTTTGGTCCTAATGGAGCCCAAATGAACTTGTTTGACCCTAATAGAGCCCAAATGGACTTGTTTGATCCTAATAGAGCCCAAATGGACTTTTTAGGTCATATAGGACCTAACTGGGCCAATTTGTACTTCTTTGGTCCTATTGGAGCCCAAATGGACTTGTTTGATCCTAATAGAGTCCAACTGGAATTTTTAGGTCATATAGGACCTAACTGGGCCAATTTGTACTTCTTTGGTCCTAACGGAGCCAAAATGGACTTGTTTGACCCTAATAGAGCCCAAATGGACTTGTTTGGTCATATAGGACCTTACTGGGCCAATTTGTACTTCTTTGGTCCTATTGGAGCCCAAATGGACTTGTTTGATCCTAATAGAGCCAAAATGCACTTTTTAGGTCATATAGGACCTAACTGGGACAATTTGTACTTCTTTGGTCCTATCGGAGCCCAAATGGACTTGTTTGATCCTAATAGAGCCCAAATGGACTTTTTAGGTCATATAGGACCTAACTGGGCCAATTTGTACTTCTTTGGTCCAAATGGAGCCCAAATGGACTTGTTTGACCTTAATAGATCCCAAATGGACTTGTTTGATCCTAATAGAGCCCATATGGACTTGTTAGGTCATAAAGGACCAAACTGGGTCAATTTGGACTTCTTTGGTCCTAATGGAGCCCAAATGAACTTGTTTGACCCTAATATAGCCCAAATGGACTTGTTTGATCCTAATAGAGCCCAAATGGACTTTTTAGGTCATATAAGACCTAACCGGACCAATTTGTACTTCTTTGGTCCTATTGGAGCCCAAATGGACTTGTTTGACCTTAATAGATCCCAAATGGACTTGTTTGATCCTAATAGAGCCCAAATGGACTTGTTAGGTCATAAAGGACCTAACTGGGCCAATTTGGACTTCTTTGGTCCTAATGGAGCCCAAATGAACTTGTTTGACCCTAATATAGCCCAAATGGACTTGTTTGATCCTAATAGAGCCCAAATGAACTTGTTTGACCTTAATAGATCCCAAATGGACTTGTTTGATCCTAATAGAGCCTATATGGACTTGTTAGGTCATAAAGGACCTAACTGGGCCAATTTGTACTTCTTTGGTCCTAATGGAGCCCAAATGAACTTGTTTGACCCTAATAGAGCCCAAATGGACTTGTTTGATCCTAATAGAGCCCAAATGGACTTTTTAGGTCATATAGGACCTAACTGGGCCAATTTGTACTTCTTTGGTCCTATTGGAGCCCAAATGGACTTGTTTGATCCTAATAGAGTCCAACTGGACATTTTAGGTCATATAGGACCTAACTGGGCCAATTTGTACTTCTTTGGTCCTAATGGAGCCCAAATGGACTTGTTTGACCCTAATAGAGCCCAAATAGACTTGTTTGGTCATATAGGACCTAACTGGGCCAATTTGTACTTCTTTGGTCCTATTGGAGCCCAAATGGACTTGTTCGATCCTAATAGAGCCCAAATGAACTTTTTAGGTCATATAGGACCTAACTGGGCCAATTTGTACTTCTTTGGTCCTAATGGAGCCCAAATGGACTTGTTTGACCCTAATAGAGCCAAATGGACTTTTTAGGTCATATAGGACCTAACTGGGCCAATTTGTACATCTTTGGTCCTATTGGAGCCCAAATGGACTTGTTTGATCCTAATAGAGCCAAAATGTAGTATTTGTCATATAGGACCTAACTGGGCCAATTTGTACTTCTTTGGTCTTGTTGGAGCCCAAATGGACTTGTTTGATCCTAATAGAGCCCAACTGGCCATTTTAGGTCATATAGGACCTAACTGGGCCAATTTGTACTTCTTTGGTCCTATTGGAGCCCAAATGGACTTGTTTGATCCTAATAGAGCCAAATGGACTTTTTAGGTCATATAGGACCTAACTCGGCCAATTTGTACTTCTTTGGTCCAAATGGAGCCCAAATGGACTTGTTTGACCTTAATAGATCCCAAATGGACTTGTTTGATCCTAATAGAGCCCATATGGACTTGTTAGGTCATAAAGGAGCAAACTGGGTCAATTTGGACTTCTTTGGTCCTAATGGAGCCCAAATGAACTTGTTTGATCCTAATATAGCCCAAATGGACTTGTTTGATCCTAATAGAGCCCAAATGGACTTTGTAGGTCATATAAGACCTAACTGGGCCAATTTGTACTTCTTTGGTCCTATTGGAGCCCAAATGGACTTGTTTGACCTTAATAGATCCCAAATGGACTTGTTTGATCCTAATAGAGCCCAAATGGACTTGTTAGGTCATAAAGGACCTAACTGGGCCAATTTGGACTTCTTTGGTCCTAATGGAGCCCAAATGAACTTGTTTGACCCTAATATAGCCCTAATGGACTTGTTTGATCCTAATAGAGCCCAAATGGACATTTTAGGTCATATATGACCTAACTGGGCTAATTTGTACTTCTTCGGTCCTATTGGAGCCCAAATGGACTTGTTTGATCCTAATAGAGTCCAACTGGACATTTTAGGTCATATAGGACCTAACTAGGCCAATTTGTACTTCTTTGGTCCTAATGGAGCCCAAATGGACTTGTTTGACCCTAATAGAGCCCAAATGGACTTGTTTGGTCATATAGGACCTAACTGGGCCAATTTGTACTTCTTTGGTCCTATTGGAGCCCAAATGGACTTGTTTGATCCTAATAGATCCAAAATACACTTTTTAGGTCATATAGGACCTAACTGGGACAATTTGTACTTCTCTGGTCCTATTGGAGCCCAAATGGACTTGTTTGAGCCCAATTAAGGCCAAAATGCACTTTTTAGGTCATATAGGACCTAACTGGGCCAATTTGTACTTCTTTGGTCATATTGGCGCCCAAATAGACTTGTGTGATTCTAATAGAGCCCAAATGGACTTTTTAGGTCATATAGGACCTAAGTGGACCAATTTGTACTTTTTTGGTCCTAATAGAGCCCAAATGGACTTGTGTGTTCCTAATAGAGCCCATATGGACTTGTTAGGTCATAAAGGACCTAACTATGCCAATTTGAACTTCTTTGGTCCGAATGGATCCCAAATGCACTTTATTGATCCTAATAGAGCCAAAAGCACTTTTTAGGTCATATAGGACCTAACTGGGCCAATTTGTACTTGTTTGACCCTAATAGAGCCCAAATGGACTTGTTTGATCCTAATAGAGCCCAAATGGTCTTGTTAGGTCATAAAGGATCTAACTGGGCCTATTTGTACTTGTTTGATCCTAGTAGAGCCCAAATGGACTTTTTAGGTCATATAGGACCTAATTGGGCCAATTTATACTTGTTTGACCCTAATAGAGCCCAAATGGACTTGTTTGATCCTAATAGAGCCCAAATGGACTTGTTAGGTCATAAAGGTTCTAACTGGGCCAATTTTTACTTCTTTGGTCCTAATGGAGCCCAAATGGCCTTGTTTGATCCTAATAGAGCCCAACTGGACATGTTTGATCCTAATAGAGCCCAAATGGACTTGTTAGGTCATAAAGGACCTAACTGTGCCAATTTGTATTCTTTGGTCCTATTGGAGCTCAAATGGACTTGTTTGATCCTAATAGAGCCCAAATGGACTTTTTAGGTCATATAGGACCTAACTGGGCCAATTTGTACTTCTTTGGTCCTATTGGAGCCCAAATGGACTTCTTTGATCCTAATAGACCCTAAATGAACTTTTTAGGTCATATAGGACCTTACTGGGCCAATTTGTACTTCTTTGGTCCTATTGGAGCCCAAATGGACTTGTTTGATCCTAATAGAGCCCAAATGGACTTTTTAGGTCATATAGGACCTAACTGGGCCAATTTGTACTTCTTTGGTCCAAATGGAGCCCAAATGGACTTGTTTGACCTTAATAGATCCCAAATGGACTTGTTTGATCCTAATAGAGCCCATATGGACTTGTTAGGTCATAAAGGACCTATCTGGGTCAATTTGTACTTCTTTGGTCCTAATGGAGCCCAAATGAACTTGTTTGACCCTAATAGAGCCCAAATGGACTTGTTTGATCCTAATAGAGCCCAAATGGACTTTTTAGGTCATATAGGACCTAATTGGGCCAATTTGTACTTCTTTGGTCCTATTGGAGCCCAAATGGACTTGTTTGATCCTAATAGAGTCCAACTGGAATTTTTAGGTCATATAGGACCTAACTGGGCCAATTTGTACTTCTTTGGTCCTAACGGAGCCAAAATGGACTTGTTTGACCCTAATAGAGCCCAAATGGACTTGTTTGGTCATATAGGACCTTACTGGGCCAATTTGTACTTCTTTGGTCCTATTGGAGCCCAAATGGATTTGTTTGATCCTAATAGAGCCAAAATGCACTTTTTAGGTCATATAGGACCTAACTGGGACAATTTGTACTTCTTTGGTCCTATCGGAGCCCAAATGGACTTGTTTGATCCTAATAGAGCCCAAATGGACTTTTTAGGTCATATAGGACCTAACTGGGCCAATTTGTACTTCTTTGGTCCAAATGGAGCCCAAATGGACTTGTTTGACCTTAATAGATCCCAAATGGACTTGTTTGATCCTAATAGAGCCCATATGGACTTGTTAGGTCATAAAGGACCAAACTGGGTCAATTTGGACTTCTTTGGTCCTAATGGAGCCCAAATGAACTTGTTTGACCCTAATATAGCCCAAATGGACTTGTTTGATCCTAATAGAGCCCAAATGGACTTTTTAGGTCATATAAGACCTAACCGGACCAATTTGTACTTCTTTGGTCCTATTGGAGCCCAAATGGACTTGTTTGACCTTAATAGATCCCAAATGGACTTGTTTGATCCTAATAGAGCCCAAATGGACTTGTTAGGTCATAAAGGACCTAACTGGGCCAATTTGGACTTCTTTGGTCCTAATGGAGCCCAAATGAACTTGTTTGACCCTAATATAGCCCAAATGGACTTGTTTGATCCTAATAGAGCCCAAATGAACTTGTTTGACCTTAATAGATCCCAAATGGACTTGTTTGATCCTAATAGAGCCTATATGGACTTGTTAGGTCATAAAGGACCTAACTGGGCCAATTTGTACTTCTTTGGTCCTAATGGAGCCCAAATGAACTTGTTTGACCCTAATAGAGCCCAAATGGACTTGTTTGATCCTAATAGAGCCCAAATGGACTTTTTAGGTCATATAGGACCTAACTGGGCCAATTTGTACTTCTTTGGTCCTATTGGAGCCCAAATGGACTTGTTTGATCCTAATAGAGTCCAACTGGACATTTTAGGTCATATAGGACCTAACTGGGCCAATTTGTACTTCTTTGGTCCTAATGGAGCCCAAATGGACTTGTTTGACCCTAATAGAGCCCAAATGGACTTGTTTGGTCATATAGGACCTAACTGGGCCAATTTGTACTTCTTTGGTCCTATTGGAGCCCAAATGGACTTGTTCGATCCTAATAGAGCCCAAATGAACTTTTTAGGTCATATAGGACCTAACTGGGCCAATTTGTACTTCTTTGGTCCTAATGGAGCCCAAATGGACTTGTTTGACCCTAATAGAGCCAAATGGACTTTTAGGTCATATAGGACCTAACTGGGCCAATTTGTACATCTTTGGTCCTATTGGAGCCCAAATGGACTTGTTTGATCCTAATAGAGCCAAAATGTACTATTTGTCATATAGGACCTAACTGGGCCAATTTGTACTTCTTTGGTCCTGTTGGAGCCCAAATGGACTTGTTTGATCCTAATAGAGCCCAACTGGCCATTTTAGGTCATATAGGACCTAACTGGGCCAATTTGTACTTCTTTGGTCCTATTGGAGCCCAAATGGACTTGTTTGATCCTAATAGAGCCCAAATGGACTTTTTAGGTCATATAGGACCTAACTAGGCCAATTTGTACTTCTTTGGTCCAAATGGAGCCCAAATGGACTTGTTTGGTCATATAGGACCTTACTGGGCCAATTTGTACTTCTTTGGTCCTATTGGAGCCCAAATGGATTTGTTTGATCCTAATAGAGCCAAAATGCACTTTTTAGGTCATATAGGACCTAACTGGGACAATTTGTACTTCTTTGGTCCTATCGGAGCCCAAATGGACTTGTTTGATCCTAATAGAGCCCAAATGGACTTTTTAGGTCATATAGGACCTAACTCGGCCAATTTGTACTTCTTTGGTCCAAATGGAGCCCAAATGGACTTGTTTGACCTTAATAGATCCCAAATGGACTTGTTTGATCCTAATAGAGCCCATATGGACTTGTTAGGTCATAAAGGAGCAAACTGGGTCAATTTGGACTTCTTTGGTCCTAATGGAGCCCAAATGAACTTGTTTGACCCTAATATAGCCCAAATGGACTTGTTTGATCCTAATAGAGCCCAAATGGACTTTGTAGGTCATATAAGACCTAACTGGGCCAATTTGTACTTCTTTGGTCCTATTGGAGCCCAAATGGACTTATTTGACCTTAATAGATCCCAAATGGACTTGTTTGATCCTAATAGAGCCCAAATGGACTTGTTAGGTCATAAAGGACCTAACTGGGCCAATTTGGACTTCTTTGGTCCTAATGGAGCCCAAATGAACTTGTTTAACCCTAATATAGCCCAAATGGACTTGTTTGATCCTAATAGAGCCCAAATGGACATTTTAGGTCATATATGACCTAACTGGGCTAATTTGTACTTCTTCGGTCCTATTGGAGCCCAAATGGACTTGTTTGATCCTAATAGAGTCCAACTGGACATTTTAGGTCATATAGGACCTAACTAGGCCAATTTGTACTTCTTTGGTCCTAATGGAGCCCAAATGGACTTGTTTGACCCTAATAGAGCCCAAATGGACTTGTTTGGTCATATAGGACCTAACTGGGCCAATTTGTACTTCTTTGGTCCTATTGGAGCCCAAATGGAATTGTTTGATCCTAATAGATCCAAAATACACTTTTTAGGTCATATAGGACCTAACTGGGACAATTTGTACTTCTCTGGTCCTATTGGAGCCCAAATGGACTTGTTTGAGCCCAATTAAGGCCAAAATGCACTTTTTAGGTCATATAGGACCTAACTGGGCCAATTTGTACTTCTTTGGTCATATTGGCGCCCAAATAGACTTGTGTGATTCTAATAGAGCCCAAATGGACTTTTTAGGTCATATAGGACCTAAGTGGACCAATTTGTACTTTTTTGGTCCTAATAGAGCCCAAATGGACTTGTGTGTTCCTAATAGAGCCCATATGGACTTGTTAGGTCATAAAGGACCTAACTATGCCAATTTGAACTTCTTTGGTCCGAATGGATCCCAAATGCACTTTATTGATCCTAATAGAGCCAAAAGCACTTTTTAGGTCATATAGGACCTAACTGGGCCAATTTGTACTTGTTTGACCCTAATAGAGCCCAAATGGACTTGTTTGATCCTAATAGAGCCCAAATGGTCTTGTTAGGTCATAAAGGATCTAACTGGGCCAATTTGTACTTGTTTGATCCTAGTAGAGCCCAAATGGACTTTTTAGGTCATATAGGACCAAATTGGGCCAATTTATACTTGTTTGACCCTAATAGAGCCCAAATGGACTTGTTTGATCCTAATAGAGCCCAAATGGACTTGTTAGGTCATAAAGGATCTAACTGGGCCAATTTTTACTTCTTTGGTCCTAATGGAGCCCAAATGGCCTTGTTTGATCCTAATAGAGCCCAACTGGACATGTTTGATCCTAATAGAGCCCAAATGGACTTGTTAGGTCATAAAGGACCTAACTGTGCCAATTTGTATTCTTTGGTCCTATTGGAGCTCAAATGGACTTGTTTGATCCTAATAGAGCCCAAATGGACTTTTTAGGTCATATAGGACCTAATTGGGGGAATTTGTACTTCTTTGGTCCTAATGGAGCCCAAATGGACTTGTTTGATCCTAATAGAGCCAAAATGGACTTTTTAGGTCATATAGGACCTAGCTGGGCCAATTTGTACTTCTTTGGTCCTAATAGAGCCCAAATGGACTTGTGTGATTCTAATAGTGCCCAAATGGACTTTTTAGGTCATATAGTACCTAACTGGACCAATTTGTACTTCTTTGGTCTTAATAGAGCCCAAATGGACTTGTGTGTTCCTAATAGAGTCCAATTTGTACTTCTTTGGAATGGAGCCCAAATGCACTTGATTGATCCTAATAGAGCCAAAAGCACTTTTTAGGTCATACAGGACCTAACTGGGCCAATTTGTACTTGTTTGACCCTAATAGAGCCCAAATGGACTTGTTTGATCCTGATATAGCCAAAATGCACTTTTTAGGTCATATAGGACCTAACTGGGCCAATTGTTACTTCTTTGGTCCTATTGGAGCCCAAATGGACTTGTTTGATCCTAATAGAGCCCAAATGGACTTGTTAGGTCATAAATGTCCTAACTGTGTCAATTTGTACTTCTTTGGTCCTATTGGAGGCCAAATGGACTTGTTTGATCCTAGTAGAGCCAAACTGGACATTTTAGGTCATATAGGACCTAACTGGGCCAATTTGTACTTCTTTGGTCCTATTAGACCCCAAATGGACTTGTTTGATCCTATTAGAGCCCAAATGGACTTGTTTGATCCTAATAGAGCCCAAATGGACTTGTTAGATCATATAGGACCTAACTGGGCCAATTTGTACTTTTTTGGTCGTATTGGAGCCCAAATGGACTTGTTTGATCCTAATAGAGCCCAAATGGACTTGTTAGGTCATATAGGACCTAACTAGGCCAATTTGTACATCTTTGGTCCTATTGGAGCCCAAATGGACTTGTTTGACCGTAATAGAGCCCAAATGGACTTGTTTGATCTTAATAGAGCCCAAATGGACTTTTTAGGTCATATAGGACCTAATTGGGCCAATTTGTACTTCTTTGGTTCTAATGGAACCCAAATGGACTTGTTTGACCGTAATAGAGCCCAAATGGACTTGTTTGATCCTAATAGAGCCCAAATGGACTTGTTAGGTCATAAAGGACCAGGTCAATTTGTACTTCTTTGGTCCTAATGGAGCCCAAATGGACTTGTTTGATCCTAATAGAGCCCAAATGGACTTTTTAGATCATATAGGACCTAACTGGGCCAATTTGTACTTCTTTGGTCCTATTGTATCCCAAATGGACTTTTTTGGTCATAAAGGACCGAACTGGGCCAATTTGTACTTCTTTGGTCCTAATGGAGCCCAAATGGACTTGTTTGACCCTAATAGAGGCTAAATGGACTTGTTTGATCCTAATATAGACCAAATGGATTTTTTAGGTCATATAGGACCTATCTGGGTCAATTTGTACTTCTTTGGTCCTATTGGAGCCCAAATGGACTTGTTTGATCCTAATAGAGCCAAAATGCACTTTTTAGGTCATATAGGACCTAACTAGGCCAATTTGTACTTCTTTGGTCCAAATGGAGCCCAAATGGACTTGTTTGACCTTAATAGATCCCAAATGGACTTGTTTGATCCTAATAGAGCCCATATGGACTTGTTAGGTCATAAAGGAGCAAACTGGGTCAATTTGGACTTCTTTGGTCCTAATGGAGCCCAAATGAACTTGTTTGACCCTAATATAGCCCAAATGGACTTGTTTGATCCTAATAGAGCCCAAATGGACTTTGTAGGTCATATAAGACCTAACTGGGCCAATTTGTACTTCTTTGGTCCTATTGGAGCCCAAATGGACTTATTTGACCTTAATAGATCCCAAATGGACTTGTTTGATCCTAATAGAGCCCAAATGGACTTGTTAGGTCATAAAGGACCTAACTGGGCCAATTTGGACTTCTTTGGTCCTAATGGAGCCCAAATGAACTTGTTTAACCCTAATATAGCCCAAATGGACTTGTTTGATCCTAATAGAGCCCAAATGGACATTTTAGGTCATATATGACCTAACTGGGCTAATTTGTACTTCTTCGGTCCTATTGGAGCCCAAATGGACTTGTTTGATCCTAATAGAGTCCAACTGGACATTTTAGGTCATATAGGACCTAACTAGGCCAATTTGTACTTCTTTGGTCCTAATGGAGCCCAAATGGACTTGTTTGACCCTAATAGAGCCCAAATGGACTTGTTTGGTCATATAGGACCTAACTGGGCCAATTTGTACTTCTTTGGTCCTATTGGAGCCCAAATGGAATTGTTTGATCCTAATAGATCCAAAATACACTTTTTAGGTCATATAGGACCTAACTGGGACAATTTGTACTTCTCTGGTCCTATTGGAGCCCAAATGGACTTGTTTGAGCCCAATTAAGGCCAAAATGCACTTTTTAGGTCATATAGGACCTAACTGGGCCAATTTGTACTTCTTTGGTCATATTGGCGCCCAAATAGACTTGTGTGATTCTAATAGAGCCCAAATGGACTTTTTAGGTCATATAGGACCTAAGTGGACCAATTTGTACTTTTTGGTCCTAATAGAGCCCAAATGGACTTGTGTGTTCCTAATAGAGCCCATATGGACTTGTTAGGTCATAAAGGACCTAACTATGCCAATTTGAACTTCTTTGGTCCGAATGGATCCCAAATGCACTTTATTGATCCTAATAGAGCCAAAAGCACTTTTTAGGTCATATAGGACCTAACTGGGCCAATTTGTACTTGTTTGACCCTAATAGAGCCCAAATGGACTTGTTTGATCCTAATAGAGCCCAAATGGTCTTGTTAGGTCATAAAGGATCTAACTGGGCCAATTTGTACTTGTTTGATCCTAGTAGAGCCCAAATGGACTTTTTAGGTCATATAGGACCAAATTGGGCCAATTTATACTTGTTTGACCCTAATAGAGCCCAAATGGACTTGTTTGATCCTAATAGAGCCCAAATGGACTTGTTAGGTCATAAAGGATCTAACTGGGCCAATTTTTACTTCTTTGGTCCTAATGGAGCCCAAATGGCCTTGTTTGATCCTAATAGAGCCCAACTGGACATGTTTGATCCTAATAGAGCCCAAATGGACTTGTTAGGTCATAAAGGACCTAACTGTGCCAATTTGTATTCTTTGGTCCTATTGGAGCTCAAATGGACTTGTTTGATCCTAATAGAGCCCAAATGGACTTTTTAGGTCATATAGGACCTAATTGGGGGAATTTGTACTTCTTTGGTCCTAATGGAGCCCAAATGGACTTGTTTGATCCTAATAGAGCCAAAATGGACTTTTTAGGTCATATAGGACCTAGCTGGGCCAATTTGTACTTCTTTGGTCCTAATAGAGCCCAAATGGACTTGTGTGATTCTAATAGTGCCCAAATGGACTTTTTAGGTCATATAGTACCTAACTGGACCAATTTGTACTTCTTTGGTCTTAATAGAGCCCAAATGGACTTGTGTGTTCCTAATAGAGTCCAATTTGTACTTCTTTGGTCGGAATGGAGCCCAAATGCACTTGATTGATCCTAATAGAGCCAAAAGCACTTTTTAGGTCATACAGGACCTAACTGGGCCAATTTGTACTTGTTTGACCCTAATAGAGCCCAAATGGACTTGTTTGATCCTGATATAGCCAAAATGCACTTTTTAGGTCATATAGGACCTAACTGGGCCAATTGTTACTTCTTTGGTCCTATTGGAGCCCAAATGGACTTGTTTGATCCTAATAGAGCCCAAATGGACTTGTTAGGTCATAAATGTCCTAACTGTGTCAATTTGTACTTCTTTGGTCCTATTGGAGGCCAAATGGACTTGTTTGATCCTAGTAGAGCCAAACTGGACATTTTAGGTCATATAGGACCTAACTGGGCCAATTTGTACTTCTTTGGTCCTATTAGACCCCAAATGGACTTGTTTGATCCTATTAGAGCCCAAATGGACTTGTTTGATCCTAATAGAGCCCAAATGGACTTGTTAGATCATATAGGACCTAACTGGGCCAATTTGTACTTTTTTGGTCGTATTGGAGCCCAAATGGACTTGTTTGATCCTAATAGAGCCCAAATGGACTTGTTAGGTCATATAGGACCTAACTAGGCCAATTTGTACATCTTTGGTCCTATTGGAGCCCAAATGGACTTGTTTGACCGTAATAGAGCCCAAATGGACTTGTTTGATCTTAATAGAGCCCAAATGGACTTTTTAGGTCATATAGGACCTAATTGGGCCAATTTGTACTTCTTTGGTTCTAATGGAACCCAAATGGACTTGTTTGACCGTAATAGAGCCCAAATGGACTTGTTTGATCCTAATAGAGCCCAAATGGACTTGTTAGGTCATAAAGGACCTAACTGGGTCAATTTGTACTTCTTTGGTCCTAATGGAGCCCAAATGGACCTGTTTGATCCTAATAGAGCCCAAATGGACTTTTTAGATCATATAGGACCTAACTGGGCCAATTTGTACTTCTTTGGTCCTATTGTATCCCAAATGGACTTTTTTGGTCATAAAGGACCGAACTGGGCCAATTTGTACTTCTTTGGTCCTAATGGAGCCCAAATGGACTTGTTTGACCCTAATAGAGGCTAAATGGACTTGTTTGATCCTAATATAGACCAAATGGATTTTTTAGGTCATATAGGACCTATCTGGGTCAATTTGTACTTCTTTGGTCCTATTGGAGCCCAAATGGACTTGTTTGATCCTAATAGAGCCAAAATGCACTTTTTCGGTCATATAGGACCTAACTAGGCCAATTTGTACTTCTTTTGTCCTATTGGAGCCCAAATGGACTTGTTTGATCCTAATAGAGCCCAAATGCACTTTTTAGGTCATATAGGACCTATCTGGGCCAATTTGTACTTCTTTGGTCCTAATGGAGCCCAAATGGACTTGTTTGACCCAAATAGAGCCCAAATGGACTTGTTTGATCCTAATAGAGCCCAAATGGACTTGTTAGGTCATAAAGGACCTAACTGTGTCAATTTGAACTTCTTCGGTCCTATTGGAGCCCAAATGGACTTGTTTGATCCTAATAGAGCCCAAATGGACTTGTTTGATCCTAATAGAGCCCAAATGGACGTGTTAGGTCATATAGGACCTAACTGGGCCAATTTGTACATCTTTGGTCCTATTGGAGCCCAAATGGACTTGTTTGATCCTAATAGAGCCCAAATGGACTTGTTTGATCTTAATAGAGCCCAAATGGACATTTTAGGTCATATAGGACCTAACTGGGCCAATTTGTACTTCTTTGGTCCTATTGGAGCCTAAATGGACTTGTTTGATCCTAATAGAGCCCAAATGGACTTGTTTGATCCTAATAGAGCCCAAATGGACTTGTTAGGTCATATAGGACCTAACTGGGCCAATTTGTACTTTTTTGGTCGTATTGGAGCCCAAATGGACTTGCTTGATCCTAATAGAGCCCAAATAGACTTGTTTGATCCTAATAGATCCCAAATGGACTTGTTAGGTTATATAGGACCTAACTGGGCCAATTTGTACATCTTTGGTCCTATTGGAGCCGAAATGGACTTGTTTGACCGTAATAGAGCCCAAATGGACTTGTTTGATCTTAATAGAGCCCAAATGGACTTTTTAGGTCATATAGGACCTAATTGGGCCAATTTGTACTTCTTTGGCCCTAATAGAGCCCAAATGGACTTGTTTGACCGTAATAGAGCCCAAATGGACTTGTTTGATCCTAATAGAGCCCAAATGGACTTGTTAGGTCATAAAGGACCTAACTGGGCCAATTTGTACTTCTTTGGTCCTAATGGAGCCAAAATGGACCTGTTTGATCCTAATAGAGCCCAAATGGACTTTTTAGGTCATATAGGACCTAACTGGGCCAATTTGTACTTCTTTGGTCCTATTGGAGCCCAAATGGACTTGTTTGATCCTAATAGAGCCAAAATGCACTTTTTAGGTCATATAGGACCAAACTGGGCCAATTTGTACTTCTTTTGTCCTATTGGAGCCCAAATGGACTTGTTTGATCCTAATAGAGCCCAAATGGACTTTTTAGGTCATATAGGACCTAACTGGGCCAATTTGTACTTCCTTGGTCCTAATGGAGCCCAAATGGACTTGTTTGACCCTAATAGAGCCCAAATGGACTTGTTTGATCCTAATAGAGCCCAAATGGACTTGTTAGGTCATAAAGGACCTAACTGTGCCAATTTGTACTTCTTTGGTCCTATTGGAGCCCAAATGGACTTGTTTGATCCTAATAGAGCCCAAATGGACTTGTTTGATCCTAATAGAGCCCAAATGGACGTGTTAGGTCATATAGGGCCTAACTGGGCCAATTTGTACATCTTTGGTCCTATTGGAGCCCAAATGGACTTGTTTGATCCTAATAGAGCCCAAATGGACTTGTTTGATCCTAATAGAGCCCAAATGGACATTTTAGGTCATATATGACCTAACTGGGCTAATTTGTACTTCTTCGGTTCTATTGGAGTCCAAATGGACTTGTTTGATCCTAATAGAGTCCAACTGGACATTTTAGGGTCAAACAATTCCATTTGGGCTCCATTAGGACCAAAGAAGTACAAATTGGCCCAGTTAGGTCCTTTATGACCTAACAAGTCCTTTTGGGCTCTACTAGGATCACACAAGTCCATTTGGGCTCTATTAGGATCAAACAAGTCCACTTAGGCTCTACTAGGATCACACAAGTCCATTTGGGCTCTATTAGGATCAAACAAGTCCATTTGGGCTCCAATAGGACCAAAGAAGTACAAATTGGCCAAGTGAGGTCCTATATGACCTAAAAAGTGCATTTGGGCTCTATTAGGAGCAAACAAGTCCATTTGGGCTCCAATAGGACCAAAGAAGTACAAATTGGACCAGTTAGGTCCTATATGACCTAAAAAGTGTATTTTGGCTCTATTAGGATCAAACAAGTCCATTTGGGCTCCAATAGGACCAAAGAAGTACAAATTGACCCAGTTAAGTCCTATATGACCTAAAAAGTCCATTTGGGCTCTATTAGGATCAAACAAGTCCATTTGGGCTCCAATAGGACCAAAGAAGTACAAATTGGCCCTGTTTGGTCCTATATGACCTAAAAATGTCCAGTTGGGCTTTATTAGGATCAAACAAGTCCATTTGGGCTTCAACGGGACCAAAGATGTACAAATTGGCCCAGTTATGTCCTATATGACCTAAAAAGTCCATTTGGGCTCTATTAGGTTCAAACAAGTCCATTTTGGCTCCAATAGGACCAAAGAAGTACAATTGGGTCGATCGGGGCAATGGGCCCAATTAGGTCCTAACAAGTCGATTTGGGCTTTATTAGGATCTAACAAGTCCATTTGGGCTCTATTAGGGTCAAACAAGTCCATTTGCGCTCCATTAGGACCAAAGAAGTACAAATTGGTCCAGTTAGGTCCTTTAAGACCTAACAAGTCCTTTTGGGCTCTACTAGGATCACACAAGTCCATCTGGGCTCTATTAGGATCAAACAATTCCATTTGGGCTCTACTAGGATCACACAAGTCCATTTGGGCTCTATTAGGATCAAACAAGTCCATTTGGGCTCCAATAGGACCAAAGAAGTACAAATTGGCCCAGTTAGGTCCTATATGACCTAAAAAGTGCATTTGGGCTCTATTACGGTCTAACAAGTCCATTTGGGCTCCTTTAGGACCAAAGAAGTACAAATTGGACCAGTTAAGTCCTATATGACCTAAAAAGTCCTGTTGGGCTCTATTAGGATCAAACAAGTCCATTTTGGCTCCAATCGGCCCAAAGAAGTATAAATTGGCCCAGATAAGTCCTATATGACCTAAAAAGTCCATTTGGGCTCTATTAGGATCAAAGAAGTCCATTTGGGCTCCAATAGGACCAAAGAAGTACAAATTGGCCCAGTTAGGTCCTATATGGCCTAAAAAGTGTATTTTGGCTCTATTAGGATCAAACAAGTCCATTTGGGCTCCAATAGGACCAAAGAAGTACAAATTGGCCCAGTTAGGTCCTATATGACCTAAAAAGTCCATTTGGGCTCTATTAGGATCAAACAAGTGCATTTGGTAGGATCAAACAAGTCCATTTGGGCTCCAATAGGACCAAAAAAGTACAAATTGGTCCAGTTAGGTCCTATATGACCTAACAAGTCCATTTGGGCTCTATTGGTAGGACCAAAGAAGTACAAATTGGCCCAGTTAGGTCCTATATCACCTAAAATGTCCAGTTGGGCTCTATTAGGATCAAACAAGTCCATTTGGGCTCCAATAGGACCAAAGAAGTACAAATTGGCCCAGTTAGGTCCTATATGACCTAAAAAGTCCATTTGGGCTCTATTAGGTTCAAAACAAGTCCATTTTGGCTCCAATAGGACCAAAGAAGTACAATTGGGCCGATCGGGGCAATGGGCCCAATTAGGTCCTAACAAGTCGATTTGGGCTTTATTAGGAGCAAACAAGTCCATTTGGGCTCTATTGGGGTCAAACAAGTCCATTTGGGCTCCATTAGGACCAAAGAAGTACAAATTGGCCCAGTTAGGTCCTATATGACCTAACAGGTCCATTTGGGCTCTATTAGGATCAAACAAGTCCATTTGGGCTCTATTATGGTCAAACAAGTCCATTTGGGCTCCATTAGGACCAAAGAAGTACAAATTGGCCCAGTTAGGCCCTATATGACCTAAAAAGTCCATTTGGGCTCCACTAGGATCAAACAAGTCCATTTGGGCTCCAATAGGACCAAAGAAGTACAAATTGGCCCAGATAGGTCCTATATGACCTAAAAAGTCCATTTGGGCTCTATTAGGATCAAACAAGTCCATTTGGGCTCCAATAGGACCAAAGAAGTACAAATTGGCCCAGTTAGGTCCTATATGACCTAAAAAGTGCATTTGGGCTCTATTACGGTCAAACAAGTCCATTTGGGCTCCTTTAGGACCAAAGAAGTACAAATTGGACCAGTTAGGTCCTATATGACCTAAAAAGTCCTTTTGGGCTCTATTAGGATCAAACAAGTCCATTTGGGCTCCAATATGCCCAAACAAGTACAAATTGGCCCAGATAAGTCCTATATGATCTAAAAAGTCCATGGGGGCTCTATTAGGATCAAAGAAGTCCATTTGGGCTCCAATAGGACCAAAGAAGTACAAATTGGCCCAGTTATGTCCTATATGGCCTAAAAAGTGTATTTTGGCTCTATTAGGATCAAACAAGTCCATTTGGGCTCCAATAGGACCAAAGAAGTACAAATTGGCCCAGTTAGGTCCTATATGACCTAAAAAGTCCATTTGGGCTCTATTAGGATCAAACAAGTCCATTTGGTAGGATCAAACAAGTCCATTTGGGCTCCAATAGGACCAAAAAAGTACAAATTGGTCTAGTTAGGTCCTGTATGACCTAACAAGTCCATTTGGGCTCTATTAGTAGGACCAAAGAAGTACAAATTGGCCCAGTTAGGTCCTATATGACCTAAAAAGTCCATTTGGGCTCTATTAGGTTCAAAACAAGTCCATTTTGGCTCCAATAGGACCAAAGAAGTACAATTGGGCCGATCGGGGCAATGGGCCCAATTAGGTCCTAACAAGTCGATTTGGGCTTCATTAGGATCAAACAAGTCCATTTGGGCTCTATTAGTGTCAAACAAGTCCATTTGGGCTCCATTAGGACCAAAGAAGTACAAATTGGCTCAGTTAGGTCCTTTATGATCTAACAAGCCCATTTGGGCTCTACTAGGATCACACAAGTCCATTTGGGCACTATTACGATCAAACAAGTCCATTTGGGCACTACTAGGATCACACAAGTCCATTTGGGCTCTATTAGGGTCAAACAAGTCCTTTTGGGATCTAATAGGACCAAAGAAGTACAAATTGGCACATTAGGTCCTATATGACCTAACAAGTCCATTTGGGCTCTATTAGGATCAAACAAGTCCATTTGGGCTCTATTATGGTCAAACAAGTCCATTTGGGCTCCATTAGGACCAAAGAAGTACAAATTGGCCCAGTCAGGTCCTATATGACCTAAAAAGTCCATTTGGGCTCCACTAGGATCAAACAAGTCCATTTGGGCTCCAATAGGACCAAAGAAGTACAAATTGGCCCAGATAGGTCCTATATGACCTAAAAAGTCCATTTGGGCTCTATTAGGATCAAACAAGTCCATTTGGGCTCCAATAGGACCAAAGAAGTACAAATTGGCCCAGTTAGATCCTATATCACCTAAAAAGTGCATTTTGGCTCTATTAGGATCAAACAAGTCCATTTGGGCTCCAATAGGACCAAAGAAATACAAATTGGCCCAGTTAGGTCCAATATGACCTAAAAAGTGCATTTTGGCTCTATTAGGATCAAACAGGTCCATTTGGGCTCCAATAGGACCAAAGAAGTACAAATTGGCCCAGTTAGGTCCTTTATGACCTAACAAGTCCATATGGGCTCTATTAGGATCAAACAAATCCATTGGGGCTCTATTAGGATCAAACAAGTCCATTTGGGCTCCAATAGGACCAAAGAAGTACAAATTGGCCCATATAGGTCCTATATGACCTAAAAAGTCCATTTGGGCTATATTAGGATCAAACAAGGCCATTTGGGCTCCAATAGGACCAAAGAAGTACAAATTGGCCCAGTTAGGTCCTATATGACCTAAAAAGTGCATTTTGGCTCTATTAGGATCAAACAAGTCCATTTGGGATCCAATAGGACCAAAGAAGTACAAATTGGCCCAGTTAGGTCCTATATGACCTAAAAAGTCCATTCTGGCTCTATAAGGATCAAACAAGTCCATTTGGGCTCCAATAGAACCAAAAAAGTACAAATTGACCCATATAGGTCCTATATGACCCAAAAAGCCCATTTTGGCTCTATTAGGATCAAACAGGTCCATTTGGGCTCCATTAGCACCAAAGAAGTACAAATTGGCCCAGTTAGGTCCTTTATGACCTAACAAGTCCATTTGGGCTCTATTAGGATCAATCAAGTCCATTTGGGCTCTATTAGGGTCAAACAAGTCCATTTGGGCTCCATTAGGATCAAAGAAGTACAAATTGGTCCAATTTGGTCCTATAGGACCTAAAAAGTCCATTTGGGCTCCAATAGCACCAAAGAAGTACAAATTGGCCCAGTTAGGTCCTATATGACCTAAAAAGTGCATTTTGGCTCTATTAGGATCAAACAAGTCCATTTGGGCTCCAACAGGACCAAAGAAGTAAAAATTGGCCCAGATAGGTCCTATATGACCTAAAAATGTCCAGTTTGGCTCTATTAGGATCAAACAAGTCCATTTGGGCTCCAATAGGACAAAAGTAGTAAAAATTGGCCGAGTTAGGCCCTATATGACCTAAAAAGTGCATTTTGGCTCTATTAGGATCAAACAAGTCCATTTGGGCTCCAATAGGACCAAAGAAGTACAAATTGGCCCAGTAGGGTCCTATATGACCTAAAAAGTCCATTTGGGCTATATAAGGATCAAACAACTCCATTTGGGCTCCAATAGTACCAACGAAGTACAAATTGGCCCAGTTAGGTCCTATATGACCTAACAAGTCCATTTGGGCTCTATTAGGATCAAACAAGTCCATTTGGGCTCCAATAGGACCAAAGAAGTACAAATTGGCCCAGTTAGGTCCTATATGACGTAAAAAGTCCATTTGGGCTCTATTAGGATCAAACAAGTCCATTTGGGCTCCAATAGGACCAAAGAAGTACAAATTGGCCCAGTTAGGTCCTATATGACCTAAAATGTCCAGTTGGGCTCTAGTAGGATCAAACAAGTCCATTTGGGCTCCAATAGGACCAAAGATGTACAAATTGGCCCAGTTAGGTCCTATATGACCTAAAAAGTGCATTTGGGCTCTATTACGGTCAAACAAGTCCATTTGGGCTCCTTTAGGACCAAAGAAGTACAAATTGGACCAGTTAGGTCCTATATGACCTAAAAAGTCCTTTTGGGCTCTATTAGGATCAAACAAGTCCATTTGGGCTCCAATAGGCCCAAAGAAGTACAAATTGGCCCAGATAAGTCCTATATGACCTAAAAAGTCCATTTGGGCTCTATTAGGATCAAAGATGTCCATTTGGGCTCCAATAGGACCAAAGAAGTACAAATTGGCCCAGTTAGGTCCTATATGGCCTAAAAAGTGTATTTTGGCTCTATTAGGATCAAACAAGTCCATTTGGGCTCCAATAGGACCAAAGAAGTACAAATTGGCCCAGTTAGGTCCTATATGACCTAAAAAGTACATTTGGGCTCTATTAGGATCAAACAAGTCCATTTGGTAGGATCAAACAAGTCCATTTGGGCTCCAATAGGACCAAAAAAGTACAAATTGGTCCAGTTAGGTCCTATATGACCTAACAAGTCCATTTGGGCTCTATTATTAGGACCAAAGAAGTACAAATTGGCCCAGTTAGGTGCTATATCACCTAAAATGTCCAGTTGGGCTCTATTAGGATCAAACAAGTCCATTTGGGCTCCAATAGGACCAAAGAAGTACAAATTGGCCCAGTTAGGTCCTATATGACCTAAATAGTCCTTTTGGGCTCTATTAGGTTCAAAACAAGTCCATTTTGGCTCCAATAGGACCAAAGAAATACAATTGGGCCGATCGGGACAATGGGCCCAATTAGGTCCTAACAAGTCGATTTGGGCTTTATTAGGATCAAACAAGTCCATTTGGGCTCTATTAGGGTCAAACAAGTCCATTTGGGCTCCATTAGGACCAAAGAAGTACAAATTGGCCCAGTTAGGTCCTTTATGGTCTAACAAGTCCATTTGGGCTCTACTAGGATCACACAAGTCCATTTGGGCTCTATTAGGATCAAACAAGTCCATTTGGGCACTACTAGGATCAAACAAGTCCATTTAGGCTCTATTAGGATCAAACAAGCCCATTTGGGCTCCATTAGGACCAAAGAAGTACAAATTGGCCCAGTTAGGTCCTATATGACCTAAAAAGTCCATTTGGGCTCCACTAGGATCAAACAAGTCCATTTGGGCTCCAATAGGACCAAAGAAGTACAAATTGGCCTAGATAGGTCATATATGACCTAAAAAGTCCATTTGGGCTCTATTAGGATCAAACAAGTCCATGTTTGCCGATCTGGGCGATTGGCCCAACTAGGTCCTAACAAGTCGATTTAGGCTCTACTAGGATCCAACAAGTCCATTTGCGCTCCAGTAGGACCAAAGAATTACAAATTGGCACAGTTAGGTCCTTTATGACCTAACAAGTCCATTTGGGCTCCAATAGGACCAAAGAAGTACAAATTGTCCCAGTTAGGTCCTATATGACCTAAAAAGTCCTTTTGGGCTCTATTAGGGTCAAATAGGTCCATTTGGGCTCCAATAGGACCAAAGAAGTACAAATTGGCCCAGTTAGGTCCTATATGACCTAAAAAGTGCATTTTGGCTCTATTAGGATCAAACAAGTCCATTTGGGCTCCAATTAGGACCAAAGAAGTACAAATTTGCCAAATTATGTCCTATATGACCTAAAATGTCCAATTGGGCTCTATTAGGATCAACCAAGTCCATTTGGGCTCCAATAGGACCAAAGAAGTACAAATTGGCCCAGTTAGGTCCTATATGACCTAAAAAGTCCATTTGGGCTCTATTAGGAACAAACAAGTCCATTTGGGCTCTATTAGGGTCAAACAAGTCCATTTGGGCTCCATTAGGACCAAAGAAGTACAAATTGGCCCAGTCAGGTCCTATATGACCTAAAAAGTCCATTTGGGCTCCACTAGGGTCAAACAAGTCCATTTGGGCTCCAATAGGACTAAAGAAGTACAAATTGGCCCAGATAGGTCCTATATGACCTAAAAAGTCCATTTGGGCTCTATTAGGATCAAACAAGTCCATTTGGGCCGATCGGGGCGATTGGCCCAACTAGGTCCTAACAAGTCGATTTGGGCTCTACTAGGATCAAACAAGTCCATTTGGGCTCGATTAGGACCAAACAAGTACAAATTGGCCCAGTTAGGTCCTTTATGATCTAACAAGTCCATTTGGGCTCTACTAGGATCACACAAGTCCATTTGGGCTCTATTAGGATCAAACAAGTCCATTTGGGCACTACTAGGATCAAACAAGTCCATTTAGGCTCTATTAGGGTCAAACAAGTCCATTTGGGCTCAATTAGGACAAAGAAGTACAAATTGGCCCAGTTAGGTCCTATATGACTTAACAAGTCCATTTGGGCTCTATTAGGATCAAACAAGTCCATTTGGGCTCTATTATGGTCAAACAAGTCCATTTGGGCTCCATTAGGACCAAAGAAGTACAAATTGGCCCAGTTAGGTCCTATATGACCTAAAAAGTCCATTTGGGCTCCACTAGGATCAAACAAGTCCATTTGGGCTCCAATAGGACCAAAGAAGTACAAATTGACCTAGATAGGTCCTATATGACCTAAAAAGTCCATTTGGGCTCTATTAGGATCAAACAAGTCCATTTTTGCCGATCGGGGCGATTGGCCCAACTAGGTCCTAACAAGTCGATTTGGGCTCTACTAGGATCCAACAAGTCCATTTGCGCTCCAGTAGGACCAAAGAATTACAAATTGGCACAGTTAGGTCCTTTATGACCTAACAAGTCCATTTGGGCTCCAATAGGACCAAAGAAGTACAAATTGTCCCAGTTAGGTCCTATATGACCTAAAAAGTCCTTTTGGGCTCTATTAGGGTCAAATAGGTCCATTTGGGCTCCAATAGGACCAAAGAAGTACAAATTGGCCCAGTTAGGTCCTATATGACCTAAAAAGTGCATTTTGGCTCTATTAGGATCAAACAAGTCCATTTGGGCTCCAATTAGGACCAAAGAAGTACAAATTAGCCAAATTATGTCCTATATGACCTAAAATGTCCAATTGGGCTCTATTAGGATCAACCAAGTCCATTTGGGCTCCAATAGGACCAAAGAAGTACAAATTGGCCCAGTTAGGTCCTATATGACCTAAAAAGTCCATTTGGGCTCTATTAGGAACAAACAAGTCCATTTGGGCTCTATTAGGGTCAAACAAGTCCATTTGGGCTCCATTAGGACCAAAGAAGTACAAATTGGCCCAGTCAGGTCCTATATGACCTAAAAAGTCCATTTGGGCTCCACTAGGGTCAAACAAGTCCATTTGGGCTCCAATAGGACTAAAGAATTACAAATTGGCCCAGATAGGTCCTATATGACCTAAAAAGTCCATTTGGGCTCTATTAGGATCAAGCAAGTCCATTTGGGCCGATCGGGGCGATTGGCCCAACTTGGTCCTAACAAGTCGATTTGGGCTCTACTAGGATCAAACAAGTCCATTTGGGATCAATTAGGACCAAAGAAGTACAAATTGGCCCAGTTAGGTCCTTGATGACCTAACAAGTCCATTTGGGCTCTATTAGGATCAAACAAGTCCATTTGGGCTCCAATAGGACCAAAGAAATACAAATTGACCCAGTTAGGTCCTATATGACCTAAAAAGTGCATTTTGGCTCTATAAGGATCAAACAAGTCCATTTGGGCTCCATTAGGACCAAAGAAGTACAAATTGGCCCAGTTAGGTCCTATATGACCTAAAAAGTCCATTTTGGCTCTATTGGGTTCAAACAAGTCCATTTGGGCTCCATCAGGACCAAAGAATTACAATTGGACCGTTCGGGGCAATTGGCCCAATTAGGTCCAAAAAGTCCATTTGGGCTCTATTAGGATCAAACAAGTCCATTTGGGCTCCACTAGGATCAAACAAGTCCATTTGGGCTCTATTAGAATCAAACAAGTCCATTTGGGCTCTAATAGGATCACACAAGTCCATTTGGGCTCTATTAGGATCAAACAAGTCCATTTGGGCGCCATTAGGATCAAACAAGTCCATTTGGGCTCCATTAGGACCAAAGAAGTAAAAATTGGCCTAGATAAGTCCTATATGACCTAAAAAGTCCATTTGGGCTCTATTAGGATCAAATAAGTCCATTTGGGCTCCAATAGGACCAAAGAAGTACAAATTGGCCCAGTTAGGTCCTTTATGACCTAACAAGTCCATATGGGCTCTATTAGGAACAAACAAATCCATTGGGGCTCTATTAGGATCAAACAAGTCCATTTGGGCTCCAATAGGACCAAAGAAGTACAAATTGGCCCAGATAGGTCCTATATGACCTAAAAAGTCCATTTGGGCTCTATTACGGTCAAACAAGGCCATTTGGGATCCAATAGGACCAAAGAAGTACAAATTGGCCCAGTTAGATCCTATATCACCTAAAAAGTGCATTTTGGCTCTATTAGGATCAAACAAGTCCATTTGGGCTCCAATAGGACCAAAGAAATACAACTGGGCCCTCTTAGGTCCTTTATGATCTAAAAAGTGCATTTTGGCTCTATTAGGATCAAACAAGTCCATTTGGGCTCCAATAGGACCAAAGTAGTACAAATTGGCCCAGTTAGGTCCTTTATGACCTAACAAGTCCATATGGGCTCTATTAGGATCAAACAAATCCATTGGGGCTCTATTAGGATCAAACAAGTCCATTTGGGCTCCAATAGGACCAAAGAAGTACAAATTGGCCCAGATCGGTCCTATATGACCTAAAAAGTCCATTTGGGCTCTACTAGGATCAAACAAGGCCATTTGGGCTCCAATAGGACCAAAGAAGTACAAATTGTCCCAGTTAGGTCCTATATGACCTAAAAAGTGCATTTTGGCTCTATTAGGATCAAACAAGTCCATTTGGGATCCAATAGGACCAAAGAAGTACAAATTGGCCCAGTTAGGTCCTATATGACCTAACAAGTCCATATGGGCTCTATAAGGATCAAACAAGTCCATTTGGGCTCCAATAGGACCAAAAAAGTACAAATTGGCCCATATAGGTCCTATATGACCCAAAAAGCCCATTTTGGCTCTATTAGGATCAAAAAGGTCCATTTGGGCTCCATTAGGACCAAAGAAGTACAAATTGGCCCAGTTAGGTCCTTTATGACCTAACAAGTCCATTTGGGCTCTATTAGGATCAATCAAGTCCATTTGGGCTCTATTAGGGTCAAACAAGTTCATTTGGGCTCCATTAGGATCAAAGAAGTACAAATTGGTCCAATTAGGTCCTATAGGACCTAAAAAGTCCATTTGGGCTCCAATAGGACCAAAGAAGTATAAATTGGCCCAGTTAGGTCCTATATGACCTAAAAAGTGCATTTTGGCTCTATTAGGATCAAACAAGTCCATTTGGGCTCCAACAGGACCAAAGAAGTAAAAATTGGCCCAGATAGGTCCTATATGACCTAAAAATGTCCAGTTAGGCTCTATTAGGATCAAACAAGTCCATTTGGGCTCCAATAGGCCAAAAGGAGTAAAAATTGGCCCAGTTAGGTCCTATATGACCTAAAAAGTGCATTTTGGCTCTATTAGGATCAAACAAGTCCATTTGGGTTCCAATAGTACCAAAGAAGTACAAATTGGCCCAGTAGGGTCCTATATGACCTAAAAAGTCCATTTGGGCTATATAAGGATCAAACAAGTCCATTTGGGCTCCAATAGGACAAACGAAGTACAAATTGGCCCAGTTAGGTCCTATATGACCTAACAAGTCCATTTGGGCTCTATTAGGATCAAACAAGTCCATTTGGTCTCCAATAGGACCAAAGAAGTACAAATTGGCCCAGTTAGGTCCTATATGACGTAAAAAGTCCATTTGGGCTCTATTAGGATCAAACAAGTCCATTTGGGCTCCAATAGGACCAAAGAAGTACAAATTGGCCCAGTTAGGTCCTATATGACCTAAAATGTCCAGTTGGGCTCTAGTAGGATCAAACAAGTCCATTTGGGCTCCAATAGGACCAAAGATGTACAGATTGGCCCAGTTAGGTCCTATATGACCTAAAAAGTGCATTTGGGCTCTATTACGGTCAAACAAGTCCATTTAGGCTCCTTTAGGACCAAAGAAGTACAAATTGTACCCGTTAGGTCCTATATGACCTAAAAAGTCCTTTTGGGCTCTATTAGGTTCAAACTAGTCCATTTGGGATCTAATAGGACCAAAGAAGTACAAATTGGCACAGTTAGGTCCTTTATGACCTAACAAGTCAATTTGGGCTCTATTAGGATCAAACAAGTCCATTTGGGCTCTATTAGGGTCAAACTAGTCCATTTAGGCTCCATTAGGACCAAAGAAGTACAAATTCGCCCAGTTAGGTCCTATATGACCTAAAAAGTCCATTTGGGCTCCACTAGGATCAAACAAGTCTATTTGGGCTCCAATAGGACCAAAGAAGTACAAATTGGCCCAGATAGGTCCTATATGACCTAAAAAGTCCATTTGGGCTCTATTAGGATCAAACAAGTCCATTTGGGCCGATCGGGGCGATTGGCCCAACTAGGTCCTAACAAGTCGATTTGGGCTCTACTAGGATCAAACAAGTCCATTTGGGCTCCAGTAGGACCAAAGAATTACAAATTGGCACAGTTAGGTCCTTTATGACCTAACAAGTCCATTTGGGCTCTATTAGGATCAAACAAGCCCATTTGGGCTCTATTAGGGTCAAACAAGTCCATTTGGGCTCCAATAGGACCAAAGAAGTACAAATTGGCCCAGTTAGGTCGTATATGACCTAAAAAGTCCATTTGGGCTCTATTAGGGTCAAACAAGTCCATTTGGGCTCCAATAGGCCCAAAGAAGTACAAATTGGCCCAGTTAGGTCCTATATGACCTAAAAAGTTCATTTTTGCTCTATTAGGATCAAACAAGTCCATTTGGGCTCCAATAGGACCAAAGAAGTACAAATTGGCTCAGTTAGGTCCTATATGACCTAAAATTGGCTCCATTAGGACCTATATGACCTAACAAGTCCATTTGGGCTCTATTAGGATCACACAAGTCCATTTGGGCTCCAATTAGGACCAAAGAAGTACAAATTGACCCAATTATGTCCTATATGACCTAAAATGTCCAATTGGGCTCTATTAGGATCAAACAAGTCCATTTGGTCTCCAATAGGACCAAAGAAGTACAAATTGGGCCAGTTAGGTCCTATATGACCTAAAAAGTCCATTTGGGCCCTATTAGGTTCAAACTAGTCCATTTGGGCTCCATTAGGACCAAAGAATTACAGTTGGTCCGTTCGGGGCAATTGGCCCAATTAGGTCCAAAAAGTCCATTTGGGCTCCAATAGGACCAAACAAGTACAAATTGGCCCAGTTAGGTCCTATATGACCTAAAAAGTCCATTTGTGCTCTATTAGGATCAAACAAGTCCATTTGGGATCTAATAGGACCAAAGAAGTACAAATTGGCACAGTTAGGTCCTTTATGACCTAACAAGTCAATTTGGGCTCTATTAGGAACAAACAAGTCCATTTGGGCTCTATTAGGGTCAAACAAGTCCATTTGGGCTCCATTAGGACCAAAGAAGTACAAATTGGCCCAGTTAGGTCCTGTATGACCTAAAAAGTCCATTTGGGCTCCAATAGGACCAAAGAAGTACAAATTGGCCCAGTTAGGTACTGTATGACCTAAAAAGTCCATTTGGGCTCTATTAGGATCAAACAAGTCCATTTGGGCCGATCGGGGCGATTGGCCCAACTAGGTCCTAACAAGTCGATTTGGGCTCTACTAGGATCAAATAAGTCCATTTGGGCTCCAATAGGACCAAAGAAGTACAAATTGGCCCAGTTAGGTCCTATATGACCTAAAAAGTTCATTTGGGCTCTATTAGGATCAAACAAGTCCATTTGGGCTCCAATAGGACCAAAGAAGTACAAATTGGCCCTGTTAGGTCCTATATGACCTAAAAAGTGCATTTTGGCTCTATTAGGATCAAACAAGTCCATTTGGGCTCCAACAGGACCAAAGAAGTAAAAATTGGCCCGAGATAGGTCCTATATGACCTAAAAAATTCCATTTGGGCTCTATTAGGATCAAATAAGTCCATTTGGGCTCCAATAGGACCAAAGAAGTACAAATTGACCCAGTTAGGGCTCTATTAGGATCAAACAAGTCCATTTGGGCTCTATTAGGATCAAACAAGTCCATTTGGGCTCTATTAGGATCAAACAGTGCGTTTGCGCTCCATTAGGACCAAAGAAGTACAAATTGGCCTAGTTAGGTTCTATATGACCTAACAAGTCCATTTGGGCTCTACTAGGATCAAACAAGTCCATTTGGGCTCTATTAGGGTCAAACAAGTCCATTTGGGCTCCATTAGGACCAAAGAAGTGCAAATTGGCTCAGTTAGGTCTTATATGACCTAAAATGGGCTCCATTAGGACCTATATGACCTAACAAGTCCATTTGGGCTCTATTAGGATCAAACAAGTCCATTTGGGCTCCAATAGGACCAAAGAAGTACAAATTGGCCCTGTTAGGTCCTATGTGACCTAAAAAGTTCATTTTTGCTCTATTAGGATCAAACAAGTCCATTTGGGCTCCAATAGGACCAAAGAAGTACAAATTGGCTCAGTTAGGTCCTATATGACCTAAAATTGGCTCCTTTAGGACCTATATGACCTAACAAGTCCATTTGGGCTCTATTAGGATCACACAAGTCCATTTGGGCTCCAATTAGGACCAAAGAAGTACAAATTGGCCCAATTATGTCCTATATGACCTAAAATGTCCAATTGGGCTCTATTAGGATCAAACAAGTCCATTTGGGCTCCAATAGGACCAAAGAAGTACAAATTGGGCCAGTTAGGTCCTATATGACCTAAAAAGTCTATTTGGGCTCTATTAGGTTCAAACTAGTCCATTTGGGCTCCATTAGGACCAAAGAATTACAGTTGGGCCGTTCGGGGCAATTGGCCCAATTAGGTCCAAAAAGTCCATTTGGGCTCCAATAGGACCAAACAAGTACAAATTGGCCCAGTTAGGTCCTATATGACCTAAAAAGTCCATTTGGGCTCTATTAGGATCAAACAAGTCCATTTAGGATCTAATAGGACCGATGAAGTACAAATTGGCCCATTAGGTCCTTTATGACCTAACAAGTCAATTTGGGCTCTATTAGGAACAAACAAGTCCATTTGGGCTCTATTAGGGTCAAACAAGTCCATTTGGGCTCCATTAGGACCAAAGAAGTACAAATTGGCCCGATTAGGTCCTATATGACCAAAAAAAGTCCATTTGGGCTCCTCTAGGATCAAACAAGTCCATTTGGGCTCCAATAGGACCAAAGAAGTACAAATTGGCCCCAGATAGGTCCTATATGACCTAAAAAGTCCATTTGGGCTCTATTAGGATCAAACAAGTCCATTTGGGCCGATCGGGGTGATTGGCCCAACTAGGTCCTAACAAGTCGATTTGGGCTCTACTAGGATAAAACAAGTCCATTTGGGCTCCATCGAGACCAAAGAATTACAAATTGGCACAGCTTAGGTCCTTTATGACCTAACAAGTCCATTTGGGCTCTATTAGGATTAAACAAGCCCATTTGGGCTCTATTAGGTCAAACAAGTCCATTTGGGCTCCAATAGGACCAAAGAAGTACAAATTGGCCCGATTAGGTCCTATATGACCTAAAAAGTCCATTTGGGCTCTATTAGGATCAAACAAGTCCATTTGGGCTCCAATAGGACCAAAGAAGTACAAATTGGCCCAGATTAGGTCCTATATGACCTAAAAAGTGCATTTTGGCTCTATTAGGATCAAACAAGTCCATTTGGGCTCCAACAGGACCAAAGAAGTAAAAATTGGCCCAGATAGGTCCTATATGACCTAAAAATTCCATTTGGGCTCTATTAGGATCAAATAAGTCCATTTGGGCTCCAATAGGACCAAAGAAGTATGAATTGACCCAGTTAGGTCCTATATGACCTAAAAAGTCCATTTTGGCTCTATTAGGATCAAACAAGTCCATTTGGGCTCTATTAGGATCAAACAAGTCCATTTGGGCTCTATTAGGATCAAACAGGTATGTTTGCGCTCCATTAGGACCAAAGAAGTACAAATTGGCCCAGTTAGGTCCTTTATGACCTAACAAGTCCATATGGTCTCTATTAGGATCAAACAAGTCCATTGGGGCTCTATTAGGATCAAACAAGTCCATTTGGGCTCCAATAGGACCAAAGAAGTACAAATTGGCACAGTTAGGTCCTATATGACCTAAAAAGTCCATTTGGGCTCTATTAGGATTAAAGAAGTCAATTTGGGCTCCAATAGGACCAAAGAAGTACAAATTGGCCCAGTTTGGTCCTATATGACCTAAAAAGTGCATTTTGGCTCTATTAGGATCAAACAAATCCATTTGGGCTCTATTAGGGTCAAACAACTCCATTTGGGCTTCATTAGGACCAAAGAAGTACAAATTGGCCCAATTAGGTCCTATATGACCTAAAAAGTCCATTTGGGCTCTATTAGGGTCAAACAAGTCCATTTGGGCTCCAATACGACCAAAGAAGTACAAATTGGCCCAGTTGGGTCCTTTATGACCTAACAAGTCCATATGGGCTCTATTAGGATCAAACAAGTCCATTGGGGCTCTATAAGGATCAAACAAGTCCATTTGGGCTCCAATAGGACCAAAGAAGTACAAATTGGCCCTGTTAGGTCCTATATGACCTAAAAAGTGCATTTTGGCTTTATTAGGATCAAACAAGTCCATTTGGGCTCCAATAAGACCAAAGAAGTACAAATTGGCCCAGTTAGGTCCTTTATGACCTAACAAGTCCATATGGGCCCTATTAGGATCAAACAAGTCCATTTGGGCTCCAATAGGACCAAAGAAGTACAAATTGGCACAGTTAGGTCCTATATGACCTAAAAAGTGCATTATGGCTCAATTAGGAGCAAACAAGTCAATTTGGGCTCCATTAGGACCAAAGATGTACAAATTGGCCCGGTTAGGTTCTATATGACCTAACAAGTCCATTTGGGCTCTACTAGGATCAAACAAGTCCATTTGGGCTCTATTAGGGTCAAACAAGTCCATTTGGGCTCCATTAGGACCAAAGAAGTGCAAATTGGCTCAGTTAGGTCTTATATGACCTAAAATGGGCTCCATTAGGACCTATATGACCTAACAAGTCCATTTGGGCTCTATTAGGATCAAACAAGTCCATTTGGGCTCCAATAGGACCAAAGAAGTACAAATTGGCCCAGTTAGGTCCTATATGACCTAAAAAGTCCATTTGGGCTCTATTAGGATCAAACAAGTCCATTTGGGATCTAATAGGACCAAAGAAGTACAAATTGGCACAGTTAGGTCCTTTATGACCTAACAAGTCCATTTGGGCTCTATTAGGATCAAACAAGTCCATTTGGGCTCTATTAGGATCAAACAGGTACGTTTGGGCTCCATTAGGACCAAAGAAGTACAAATTGGCCCAGTTAGGTCCTTTATGACCTAACAAGTCCATGTGGGCTCTATTAGGATCAAACAAGTCCATTGGGGCTCTATTAGGATCAAACAAGTCCATTTGGGCTCCAATTGGACCAAAGAAGTACAAATTCGCACAGTTAGGTCCTATATGACCTAAAAAGTCCATATGGGCTCTATTAGGATCAAAGAAGTCAATTTGGGCTCCAATAGGACCAAAGAAGTACAAATTGGCCCAGTTTGGTCCTATATGACCTAAAAAGTGCATTTTGGCTCTATTAGGATCAAACAAATCCATTTGGGCTCTATTAGGGTCAAACAAGTCCATTTGGGCTCCATTAGGACCAAAGACGTACAAATTGGCCCAATTAGGTCCTATACGACCTAAAAAGTCCATTTGGGCTCTATTAGGATCAAACAAGTCCATTTGGGCTCCAATACGACCAAAGAAGTACAAATTGGCCCAGTTGGGTCCTTTATGACCTAACAAGTCCATATGGTCTCTATTAGGATCAAACAAGTCCATTGGGGCTCTATTAGGATCAAACAAGTCCATTTGGGCTCCAATAGGACCAAAGAAGTACAAATTGGCCCTGTTAGGTCCTATATGTCCTAAAAAGTGCATTTTGGCTTTATTAGGATTAAACAAGTCCATTTGGGCTCCAATAAGACCAAAGAAGCACAAATTGGCCCAGTTAGGTCCTTTATGACCTAACACGTCCATATGGGCTCTTTTAGGATCAAACAAGTCCATTTGGGCTCCAATAGGACCAAAGAAGTACAAATTGGCCCTGTTAGGTCCTATATGACCTAAAAAGTGCATTTTGGCTCTATTAGGATCAAACAAGTCCATTGGGGCTCTATTAGGGTCAAACAAGTCCATTTGGGCTCCATTTGGACCAAAGAAGTACAAATTGACCCAGTTATGTCCTTTATGACCTAAAAAGTCCATTTGGGCTCTATTAGGATCAAACAGGTACGTTTGGGCTCCATTAGGACCAAAGAAGTACAAATTGGCCCAGTTAGGTCCTTTATAACCTAACAAGTCCATATGGGCTCTATTAGGATCAAACAAGTCCATTGGGGCTCTATTAGGATCAAACAAGTCCATTTGGGCTCCAATAGGACCAAAGAAGTACAAATTGGCCCAGTTAGGTCCTATATGACCTAAAAAGTCCATCTGGGCTCTATTAGGATCAAACAAGTCCATTTGAGCTCCAATAGGACCAAAGAAGTACAAATTCGCCCAGTTAGGTCCTATATGACCTAAAAAGTGCATTTTGGCTCTATTAGGATGAAACAAGTCCATTTGGGCTCCATTAGGACCAAAGAAGTACAAATTGGCCCAGTTAAGTCCTTTATGACCTAACAAGTCCATTTGGGCTCTACTAGGATCAAACAAGTCCATTTGGGCTCTATTAGGGTCAAACAAGTCCATTTGGGCTCCATTAGGACCGAAGAAGTACAAATTGGCCCAATTAGTTCATATATGACCTAAAAAGTCCATTTGGGCTCTATTAGGATCAAACAAGTCCATTTGGGCTCCAATAGGACCAAAGAAGTACAAATTGGCCCATTAGATCCTATATGACCTAAAAAGTGTATTTTGGCTCTATAAGGATCAAACAAGTCCATTTGGGCTCAATAGGACCAACCCCCAAACACCATCACCGCTCTAGACCAAAGAAGTACAAATTGGCCCAGTTAAGTCCTTTATGACCTAACAAGTCCATTTTGGGCTCTACTAGGATCAAACAAGTCCATTTGGGCTCTATTAGGGTCAAACAAGTCCATTTGGGCTCCATTAGGACCGAAGAAGTACAAATTGGCCCAATTAGTTCATATATGACCTAAAAAGTCCATTTGGGCTCTATTAGGATCAAACAAGTCCATTTGGGCTCCAATAGGACCAAAGAAGTTCAAATGGACCCAATTAGGTCCTATATGACCTAAAAAGTGCATTTTGGCTCTATTAGGATCAAACAAGTCCATTTGGGATCCAATAGGACCAAAGAAGTACAAATTGGCCCAGTTAGGTCCTATATGACCTAAAAAGTCCATTCTGGCTCTATAAGGATCAAACAAGTCCATTTGGGCTCCAATAGGACCAAAAAAGTACAAATTGGCCCATATAGGTCCTATATGACCCAAAAAGCCCATTTTGGCTCTATTAGGATCAAACAGGTCCATTTGGGCTCCATTAGGACCAAAGAAGTACAAATTGGCCCAGTTAGGTCCTTTATGACCTAACAAGTCCATTTGGGCTCTATTAGGATCAATCAAGTCCATTTGGGCTCTATTAGGGTCAAACAAGTTCATTTGGGCTCCATTAGGATCAAAGAAGTACAAATTGGTCCAATTGGTTCCTATAGGACGTAAAAAGTCCATTTGGGCTCCAATAGGACCAAAGAAGTATAAATTGGCCCAGTTAGGTCCTATATGACCTAAAAAGTGCATTTTGGCTCTATTAGGATCAAACAAGTCCATTTGGGCTCCAACAGGACCAAAGAAGTAAAAATTGGCCCAGATAGGTCCTATATGACCTAAAAATGTCCAGTTAGGCTCTATTAGGATCAAACAAGTCCATTTGGGCTCCAATAGGACAAAAGGAGTAAAAATTGGCCCAGTTAGGTCCTATATGACCTAAAAAGTGCATTTTGGCTCTATTAGGATCAAACAAGTCCATTTGGGTTCCAATAGGACCAAAGAAGTACAAATTGGCCCAGTAGGGTCCTATATGACCTAAAAAGCCCATTTGGGTTATATAAGGATCAAACAAGTCCATTTGGGCTCCAATAGGACCAACGAAGTACAAATTGGCCCAGTTAGGTCCTATATGACCTAACAAGTCCATTTGGGCTCTATTAGGATCAAACAAGTCCATTTGGGCTCCAATAGGACCAAAGAAGTACAAATTGGCCCAGTTAGGTCCTATATGACGTAAAAAGTCCATTTGGGCTCTATTAGGATCAAACAAGTCCATTTGGGCTCCAATAGGACCAAAGAAGTACAAATTGGGCCAGATTAGGTCCTATATGACCTAAAATGTCCAATTGGGCTCTAGTAGGATCAAACAAGTCTATTTGGGCTCCAATAGGACCAAAGATGTACAGATTGGCCCAGTTAGGTCCTATATGACCTAAAAAGTGCATTTGGGCTCTATTACGGTCAAACAAGTCCATTTGGGCTCCTTTAGGACCAAAGAAGTACAAATTGTACCAGTTAGGTCCTATATGACCTAAAAAGTCCTTTTGGGCTCTATTAGGTTCAAACTAGTCCATTTGGGATCTAATAGGACCAAAGAAGTACAAATTGGCACAGTTAGGTCCTTTATGACCTAACAAGTCAATTTGGGCTCTATTAGGATCAAACAAGTCCATTTGGGCTCTATTAGGGTCAAACAAGTCCATTTGGGCTCCATTAGGACCAAAGAAGTACAAATTCGCCCAGTTAGGTCCTATATGACCTAAAAAGTCCATTTGGGCTCCACTAGGATCAAACAAGTCTATTTGGGCTCCAATAGGACCAAAGAAGTACAAATTGGCCCAGATAGGTCCTATATGACCTAAAAAGTCCATTTGGGCTCTATTAGGATCAAACAAGTCCATTTGGGCCGATCGGGGCGATTGGCCCAACTAGGTCCTAACAAGTCGATTTGGGCTCTACTAGGATCAAACAAGTCCATTTGGGCTCCAGTAGGACCAAAGAATTACAAATTGGCACAGTTAGGTCCTTTATGACCTAACAAGTCCATTTGGGCTCTATTAGGATCAAACAAGCCCATTTGTGCTCTATTAGGGTCAAACAAGTCCATTTGGGCTCCAATAGGACCAAAGAAGTACAAATTGGCCCAGTTAGGTCGTATATGACCTAAAAAGTCCATTTGGGCTCTATTAGGGTCAAACAAGTCCATTTGGGCTCCAATAGGCCCAAAGAAGTACAAATTGGCCCAGTTAGGTCCTATATGACCTAAAAAGTTCATTTTTGCTCTATTAGGATCAAACAAGTCCATTTGGGCTCCAATAGGACCAAAGAAGTACAAATTGGCTCAGTTAGGTCCTATATGACCTAAAATTGGCTCCATTAGGACCTATATGACCTAACAAGTCCATTTGGGCTCTATTAGGATCACACAAGTCCATTTGGGCTCCAATTAGGACCAAAGAAGTACAAATTGACCCAATTATGTCCTATATGACCTAAAATGTCCAATTGGGCTCTATTAGGATCAAACAAGTCCATTTGGGCTCCAATAGGACCAAAGAAGTACAAATTGGGCGATTAGGTCCTATATGACCTAAAAAGTCCATTTGGGCCCTATTAGGTTCAAACTAGTCCATTTGGGCTCCATTAGGACCAAAGAATTACAGTTGGTCCGTTCGGGGCAATTGGCCCAATTAGGTCCAAAAAGTCCATTTGGGCTCCAATAGGACCAAACAAGTACAAATTGGCCCAGTTAGGTCCTATATGACCTAAAAAGTCCATTTGTGCTCTATTAGGATCAAACAAGTCCATTTGGGATCTAATAGGACCAAAGAAGTACAAATTGGCACAGTTAGGTCCTATATGACCTAAAAAGTCCAGTTGGGCTCTATTAGGATCAAACAAGTCCTTTTGGGCTCCAATAGGACACAAGTCCATTTGGGCTCCATTAGGACCAAAGAAGTACTAATTGGCCTAGTTAGGCCCTATATGACCTAAAAAGTCCATTTGGGCTCCAATAGGACCAAAGAAGTACAAATTGGCCCAGTTAGGTCCTGTATGACCTAAAAAGTCCATTTGGGCTCTATTAGGATCAAACAAGTCCATTTGGGCCGATCGGGGCGATTGGCCCAACTAGGTCCTAACAAGTCGATTTGGGCTCTACTAGGATCAAATAAGTCCATTTGGGCTCCAATAGGACCAAAGAAGTACAAATTGGCCCAGTTAGGTCCTATATGACCTAAAAAGTTCATTTGGGCTCTATTAGGATCAAACAAGTCCATTTGGGCTCCAATAGGACCAAAGAAGTACAAATTGGCCCTGTTATGTCCTATATGACCTAAAAAGTGCATTTTGGCTCTATTAGGATCAAACAAGTCCATTTGGGCTCCAACAGGACCAAAGAAGTAAAAATTGGCCCAGATAGGTCCTATATGACCTAAAAATTCCATTTGGGCTCTATTAAGATCAAATAAGTCCATTTGGGCTCCAATAGGACCAAAGAAGTAGAAATTGACCCAGTTAGGGCTCTATTAGGATCAAACAAGTCCATTTGGGCTCTATTAGGATCAAACAAGTCCATTTGGGCTCTATTAGGATCAAACAGGTACGTTTGCGCTCCATTAGGACCAAAGAAGTACAAATTGGCCTAGTTAGGTTCTATATGACCTAACAAGTCCATTTGGGCTCTACTAGGATCAAACAAGTCCATTTGGGCTCTATTAGGGTCAAACAAGTCCATTTGGGCTCCATTAGGACCAAAGAAGTGCAAATTGGCTCAGTTAGGTCTTATATGACCTAAAATGGGCTCCATTAGGACTTATATGACCTAACAAGTCCATTTGGGCTCTATTAGGATCAAACAAGTCCATTTGGGCTCCAATAGGACCAAAGAATTACAAATTGGCCCTGTTAGGTCCTATATGATCTAAAAAGTTCATTTTTGCTCTATTAGGATCAAACAAGTCCATTTGGGCTCCAATAGGACCAAAGAAGTACAAATTGGCTCAGTTAGGTCCTATATGACCTAAAATTGGCTCCTTTAGGACCTATATGACCTAACAAGTCCATTTGGGCTCTATTAGGATCACACAAGTCCATTTGGGCTCCAATTAGGACCAAAGAAGTACAAATTGGCCCAATTATGTCCTATATGACCTAAAATGTCCAATTGGGCTCTATTAGGATCAAACAAGTCCATTTGGGCTCCAATAGGACCAAAGAAGTACAAATTGGGCCAGTTAGGTCCTATATGACCTAAAAAGTCTATTTGGGCTCTATTAGGTTCAAACTAGTCCATTTGGGCTCCATTAGGACCAAAGAATTACAGTTGGGCCGTTCGGGGCAATTGGCCCAATTAGGTCCAAAAAGTCCATTTGGGCTCCAATAGGACCAAACAAGTACAAATTGGCCCAGTTAGGTCCTATATGACCTAAAAAGTCAATTTGGGCTCTATTAGGATCAAACAAGTCCATTTGGGATCTAAGAGGACCAAAGAAGTACAAATTGGCACAGTTAGGTCCTTTATGACCTAACAAGTCAATTTGGGCTCTATTAGGAACAAACAAGTCCATTTGGGCTCTATTAGGGTCAAACAAGTCCATTTGGGCTCCATTAGGACCAAAGAAGTACAAATTGGCCCGATTAGGTCCTATATGACCAAAAAAGTCCATTTGGGCTCCTCTCTAGGATCAAACAAGTCCATTTGGGCTCCAAGAGGACCAAAGAAGTACAAATTGGCCCAGATAGGTCCTATATGACCTAAAAAGTCCATTTGGGCTCTATTAGGATCAAACAAGTCCATTTGGGCCGATCGGTGCGATTGGCCCAACTAGGTCTCCCAAGTCGATTTGGGCTCTACTAGGATCAAACAAGTCCATTTGGGCTCCATTAGGACCAAAGAATTACAAATTGGCACAGTTAGGTCCTTTATGACCTAACAAGTCCATTTGGGCTCTATTAGGATTAAACAAGCCCATTTGGGCTCTATTAGGGTCAAACAAGTCCATTTGGGCTCCAATAGGACCAAAGAAGTACAAATTGGCCCAGTTAGGTCCTATATGACCTAAAAATTCCATTTGGGCTCTATTAGGATCAAATAAGTCCATTTGGGCTCCAATAGGACCAAAGAAGTACGAATTGACCCAGTTAGGTCCTATATGACCTAAAAAGTGCATTTTGGCTCTATTAGTATCAAACAAGTCCATTTGGGCTCTATTAGGATCAAACAAGTCCATTTGGGCTCTATTAGGATCAAACAGGTATGTTTGCGCTCCATTAGGACCAAAGAAGTACAAATTGTTCCAGTTAGGTCCTTTATGACCTAACAAGTCCATATGGTCTCTATTAGGATCAAACAAGTCCATTGGGGCTCTATTAGGATCAAACAAGTCCATTTGGGCTCCAATTGGACCAAAGAAGTACAAATTGCATGATTGGGTCCTATATGACCTAAAAAAGTCCATTTGGGCTCTATTAGGATTAAAGAAGTCAATTTGGGCTCCAATAGGACCAAAGAAGTACAAATTGGCCCAGTTTGGTCCTATATGACCTAAAAAAGTGCATTTTGGCTCTAATAGGATCAAACAAATCCATTTGGGCTCTATTAGGGTCAAACAACTCCATTTGGGCTTCATTAGGACCAAAGAAATATAAATTGGCCCAATTAGGTCCTATATGACCTAAAAAAGTCCATTTGGGCTCTATTAGGATCAAACAAGTCCATTTGGGCTCCAATACGACCAAAGAAGTACAAATTGGCCCGATTGGGTCCTTTATGACCTAACAAGTCCATATGAGCTCTATTAGGATCAAACAAGTCCATTGGGGCTCTATAAGGATCAAACAAGTCCATTTGGGCTCCAATAGGACCAAAGAAGTACAAATTGGCCCTGTTAGGTCCTATATGACCTAAAAGTGCATTTTGGCTTTATTAGGATCAAACAAGTCCATTTGGGCTCCAATAAGACCAAAGAAGTACAAATTGGGCCAGTTAGGTCCTTTATGACCTAACAAGTCCATATGGGCCCTCTTAGGATCAAACAAGTCCATTTGGGCTCCAATAGGACCAAAGAAGTACAAATTGGCACGATTAGGTCCTATATGACCTAAAAAGTGCATTATGGCTCTATTAGGAGCAAACAAGTCAATTTGGGCTCCATTAGGACCAAAGATGTACAAATTGGCCCGGTTAGGTTCTATATGACCTAACAAGTCCATTTGGGCTCTACTAGGATCAAACAAGTCCATTTGGGCTCTATTAGGGTCAAACAAGTCCATTTGGGCTCCATTAGGACCAAAGAAGTGCAAATTGGCTCAATTAGGTCTTATATGACCTAAAATGGGCTCCATTAGGACCTATAGGACCTAACAAGTCCATTTGGGCTCTATTAGGATCAAACAAGTCCATTTGGGCTCCAATAGGACCAAAGAAGAGCAAATTGGCCCAGATTAGGTCCTATATGACCTAAAAAGTCCATTTGGGCTCTATTAGGATCAAACAAGTCCATTTGGGATCAAATAGGACCAAAGAAGTACAAATTGGCATGATTAGGTCCTTTATGACCTAACAAGTCCATTTTGGGCTCTATTAGGATCAAACAAGTCCATTTGGGCTCTATTAGGATCAAACAGGTACGTTTGGGCTCCATTAGGACCAAAGAAGTACAAATTGGCCCAGTTAGGTCCTTTATGACCTAACAAGTCCATGTGGGCTCTATTAGGATCAAACAAGTCCATTGGGGCTCTATTAGGATCAAACAAGTCCATTTGGGCTCCAATTGGACCAAAGAAGTACAAATTCGCACAGTTAGGTCCTATATGACCTAAAAAGTCCATATGGGCTCTATTAGGATCAAAGAAGTCAATTTGGGCTCCAAGGACCAAAGAAGTACTAATTGGCCCAGTTTGGTCCTATATGACCTAAAAAGTGCATTTTGGCTCTATTAGGATCATACAAATCCATTTGGGCTCTATTAGGGTCAAACAAGTCCATTTGGGCTCCATTAGGACCAAAGACGTACAAAATTGGCCCAATTAGGTCCTATACGACCTAAAAAGTCCATTTGGGCTCTATTAGGATCAAACAAGTCCATTTGGGCTCCAATACGACCAAAGAAGTACAAATTGGCCCAGATTGGGTCCTTTATGACCTAACAAGTCCATATGGTCTCTATTAGGATCAAACAAGTCCATTGGGGCTCTATTAGGATCAAACAAGTCCATTTGGGCTCCAATAGGACCAAAGAAGTACAAATTGGCCCTGTTAGGTCCTATATGTCCTAAAAAGTGCATTTTGGCTTTATTAGGATTAAACAAGACAAGTTGGGCTCCAATACTACCCAAGAAGCACAAATTGGCCCAGTGAGGTCCATTATGACCTAACACGTCCATATGGGCTCTTTTAGGATCAAACAAGTCCATTTGGGCTCCAATAGGACCAAAGAAGTACAAATTGGCCCTGTTAGGTCCTATATGACCTAAAAAGTGCATTTTGGCTCTATTAGGATCAAACAAGTCCATTGGGGCTCTATTAGGGTCAAACAAGTCCATTTGGGCTCCATTTGGACCAAAGAAGTACAAATTGACCCAGTTATGTCCTTTATGACCTAAAAAGTCCATTTGGGCTCTATTAGGATTAAACAGGTACGTTTGGGCTCCATTAGGACCAAAGAAGTACAAATTGGCCCAGTTAGGTCCTTTATCACCTAACAAGTCCATATGGGCTCTATTAGGATCAAACAAGTCCATTGGGGCTCTATTAGGATCAAACAAGTCCATTTGGGCTCCAATAGGACCAAAGAAGTACAAATTGGCCCAGTTAGGTCCTATATGACCTAAAAAGTCCATCTGGGCTCTATTATGATCAAACAAGTCCATTTGAGCTCCAATAGGACCAAAGAAGTACAAATTCGCCCAGTTAGGTCCTATATGACCTAAAATGTCCATTTGGGCTCTATTAGGAGCAAACAAGTCCATTTGGGCTCCATTAGGACCAAAGATGTACAAATTTTCCCCGTTAGGTCCTATATAACCTAAAAAGTCCATTTGGCTCTATTAGGATCAAACAAGTCCATTTGGCTCCAATAGGACTAAAGAAGTACAAATTGGCACAGTTAGGTCCTATATGACCTAAAAAGTCCATTTGGGCTCTATTAGGAGCAAACAAGTCCATTTGGGCTCCATTAGGACCAAAATGTACAAATTTGCACCGTTAGGTCCTATATTACCTAAAAAGTCCATTTGGGCTCAATTAGGATCAAACAAGTCCATTTGGGCTCCAATAGGACCAAAGAAGTACAAATTGGCATAGTTAGGTCCTTTATGACCTAACAAGTCCATTTGGGATCTATTAGGACCAAACAAGTCCATTTGGGCTCTATAAGGGGGTCAAACAAGACCATTTGGGCTCCATTAGGACCAAAGAAGTACAAATTGGCCCAATTAGGTCCTATATGACCTAAAAAGTCCATTTGGGCTCTATTAGGATCAAACAAGTCCATTTGGGCTCCAATAGGACCAAAGAAGTACAAATTAGCACAATTAGGTCCAATATGACCTAAAAAGTCCATTTGGGCTCTATTAGGATCAAACAAGTCCATTTGGGCTCCATTAGGACCAAAGAAGTACAAATTAGCACAGTTAGGTCCTATAATACCTAAAAAAGTCCATTTGGGCTCTATTAGGATCAAACAAGTCCATTTGGGCTCCATTAGTACCAAAGATGTACAAATTGACCCAATTAGGTCCTATATGACCTAAAAAGTCCATTTGGGCTCTAATAGGATCAAACAAGTCCATTTGGGCTCCAATCGGACCAAAGAAGTACAAATTGACACAGTAAGGTCTATATAACCTAAAAAGTCCATTTGGGCTCTATTAGGATCAAACAAGTCCATTTGGGCTCTATTAGGGTCAAACAAGACCATTTGGGCTCCATTAGGACCGAAGAAGTACAAATTGGCCCAATTAGGTCCTATATGACCTAAAAAGTCTATTTGGGCTCTATTAGGATCAAACAAGTCCATTTGGGCTCCATTAGGACCAAAGATGTACAAATTTGCCCCGTTAGGTCCTATATAACCTAAAGAGTCCATTTGGGATCTATTAGGATCAAACAAGTCCATTTGGGCTCCAATAGGACCAAAAGAAGTACAAATTGGCACAGTTAGGTCCTTTATGACCTAATAAGTCCATTTAGGGTCTATTAGGATCAAACAAGTCCATTTGGGCTCCATTAGGACCAAAGAAGTGCAAATTGGCCCCAATTAGGTCCTATAAGACCTAAAAAGTCCATTTGGGTTCTATTTGGATCAAACAAGTCCATTTGGGCAATAGGAAGAGGGATAGGACCAAAGAAGTACAAATTGGCACGTTAGGTCCTATATGACCTAAAAAGTCCATTTGGGCTGTATTAGGAGCAAACAAGTCCATTTGGGCTCCATTAGGACCAAAGATGTACAATTGGGTCTTTATGACTCAAAAAGTCCATTTGGGCTCTATTAGGATCAAACATGTCCATTTGGGCTCCATTAGGACCAAAGAAGTACAAATTGGCCCAATTAGGTTCTATATGACCAAAAAAGTCCATCTGGGCTCTATTAGGATCAAACAAGTCCATTTGGGCTCGATTAGGATCAAAGAAGAACAAATTGGGCCATTGGGCTCTATATGACCAAAAAAGTCCATTTGGACTCTATTAGGATCAAACAAGTCCATTTGGGCTCAATAGGACCAAAGAAGAATAAATTGGCACAGTTAGGTCCTATATGACCTAAAAGTCCATTTAGGCTCCACTAGGATGAAACAAGTCCATTTGGGGCTCATTAGGATCAAACAAGTCCATTTGGGCTCTTTAGGACCAAAGAAGCTCCAATGCCTTGGGTCTATATGACCTAAAAAGTCCATTTGGGCTCCACTAGGACCAACAAGTCCAAATTGGCCCAATTAGGTCTTATATGATCTAACAAGTCCATTTGGGCTCTATTAGGATCAAACAAGTCCATTTGGGCTCCATTAGGACCAAAGAAGTACAAATTGGCCCAATTAGGTCC
>JAUPTC010000452.1:0-49332 GCA_030762895.1 Sophora flavescens
AATCCTTTTGGATTTCAGCATTCTCCCTTTTGAGTTGGGCTTTTTTATTGTTCGGTGATGTTTCGGGGACTTTCATATCCTGTTAAGTAATCCTTTAGTCTTGTATTCTTATAGACTTTAAATCCATTCTTGTACCAAAATATAATAATAATATGACTGTTCTATACTTAAAAGAAATGTATATTAGTATATATTTTTAGTTTAATTTGATACGCATCAATAATGTAATTTTTATATTGTCAATCAATCATAAATCCTTATATGAATGATTATTTTCTTTAAGATGTTCGCATAAGCGTGCCAAACATTTTTAATTATACGTCAACTCTATAATTTATTGATAAAAGATAAATGTATTTTTTACACTAACAATGCATACTAATTAAATCCTATATTTATATGTGCATTTTTTACTTCTAATTTATATTTCTTTGTGATCTGCTATGGTTTTTTTTTGAACAAGGAAAAACAATTGAAGTATGCTCAAGAGCTAATTTGTGTAAAACCAAATTTTCAACTGGTTATAAAAAATCTTTGTTGAAAAATAAAAATAGTGCTATAAGCAGACGCACTCGCTCGACGAAAAAAACTTTTAACAACAAAGATAACCAAAGACAATTAAGAACTCTTATATAAAAAGAACAAATCACAAAATAATAATTCTTCTATTAATTTTTATCTCTCACAACTCTACCTCAAAAGGAAACGAATTCTCTTGCTTTTGCTTGAATGAATTCCTCCACTTACATCGATTTATTTATACTAACATGCAAGCTAAAGAAAGATTGGCTATAAAGATTCTAAGCCTAAACCATTTATCATGAATGTTTTTTATTAACTAAACCATTAAATATTAATGGTTTATAGCTACCCACCAATAATGGCATTCAAGCCAAACAAATCTCCACCTTGGCTTGAATTCCTGAGCCATCCGGAACATCCATCTTCTATTAGGTGTTTCTCCACTTGATTCTAAAGTGTCAACCAACACTTGAATGCTAACCAGCTCAAACAATGTTTGAATCACCGACTAAGAGTTTTGTCATCATGTCTCACGCTCATCGAGGTGGCAATTCTTTACCAACACATCACCGCAGTATGACATCACGACGAAATGCATCCTAACATCAATGTTTTGTCCTTTCATGGTACATCCGGTTCTTGGCGTTGATTGCGCTGACTATCACAATGCACGAAAGTCCTTTGACTTACACCAAGATCACCTACCAGACCTTTAAGCCATAAAGATTCTTTTTTACAACTTCTGAGAGCCCATATACTCGGTTTCCTGTAGTTGACAAGTGCATAGTAGACTGTAAAGTTGCATGCCAATCGATAGCACTACCTGCGTGAAAATATAAACCAAGGACCTCCTACGATCAAGATCACGAAGATAATCTCGAGTCACAATATCCAAGACACGACCAACAACTTCATTTTTCCTCTGTCAAACACTAGACCCACATCAAATGAACCCTCAAATATCTCGAGAATCCATTTGGCGCCACAACTGAGCCTTCCGGATTAGCCTATACCGACTAACAACACTCAATGATGTAAAATTTCGGTCTAGTACAAACCATGGCATACATCAAACTTCCAACTGCATTCAGAATAAGGCATTCGGGACATGAACCCTCTTTTCTTCTTCGTTAGGTAGACAATTTTGCAGAGAACTTGGAAACGAGTCAGAAAAGAGTACTAACTCGTTTTTGTATTTTGCATTCCAAATTTTTCTTAGAATTTTCTCAATAAATTCTTCAGATAAACACAACCTTCCGACTTTCCGATCTCTGATGATCTCCATGCCAAGAATTTTCTTTGCAGACCCAAATCCTTCATCTCAAATTCACCACTTAATTGTTCTTTTCACCGTTGGGATCTGGGCAGGATACTTACATGCAATTAGCATGTCATCAACATAAAAAGCTAGAATATTGAGTCAATGATAATTTCTGACGAAAACACAACTATCATATTCACTTCATATACCCAATATCAATCAACGAAGAGTAAAATACTTATACCATTGCCCCGGTGACTGCTTCAACCCATACAATGACTTTTCAGAGACACACATGGTCTTCCTTCCCCGGGTACAACAAACCCTTCCGGTTGTTGTATAAACTCTTTCTCCGATCACCATCGAGAAAGGCCGCTCACATCTAGTTGCTCTAACTCCGAGTCAAAGCAGACCCAAGCAAGAAGCGCTCATGGAACTATGCTACAACAGGGAAAAACTTCATTAAAGTCATACCTTTTCGGTAAAGCCTGCTACAAGTCTTGCTTTTGAACCTTATTCCTTCTTTCTTCTTGAATATCCACTACAACCAATAATCTTCCGATCAACCTGTTTCAACAAGATTCCCAGTCTGATTTTTGTGAGGGATTCAAGCTCTTCTTTCATGGCACTAATCCTTCGTGATGCTTCATCACAACATCAATGCTTTCGCCATACTGAAAGTGCAAAAGCAACAAAATCCCCATACCTTTGAGGTGGTCGGGTCTCTTCTTTTGCCTCGCTCAGCCAATGTATATTCGATCAGTTGATGTAATCCTTCTGCGGTCTCCTCTGGCTTTGCTTAAGGGCTTTCAACTTCAAGCTCCACCTTCGCTATCACCACGAACTTCAACTTTATTATCATGGTCCTCATGTGGTCTTAGGTTAAGTATAGTCGTCCCATCAAAGGTCACGTTCTCTACAATAGAACTTTGATTCCTTAGTGGTCCTAATACCACTTTACACCATCTTGATAACCCAATAATATATATTTTTGGCTCTTGGCTCCAACTTCCTTCATTACGAATATAAGTCGACACCCAAATACATACAACTGAGTAATTTGGTAGACAGCTTGACCACATCTTTCCGGAGTCTTGCAATCAATAGTCAGTATGAGATCTGCTCACCAAATAACATGCGAACGTTAACCGCTCCGCCTAAAACCGTTTAGGCAAGTCTCCGCATTTGAGACCATGCATCGAGCTTCTCAAGCAATGTCCTCGTTTATCCGTTTCAGCACACCACATCGTGTGGTGTATGTCTCACAAATCTATGGCGAGATATATCTTCTCCACATTTGCGCAGAACCTTCTGAACTTATTGCTGCAAAATTCCAACCCGCTGTCTGGTCCCGAGTCCAAGAACTTTTTCCCATTAGCTTCTCCACTAGAATTCCATTGTCCCGAACTTAAGGAACACATCACTTCTTCTGCTTAGGCAAAATCCAAACTTTCCGTGAATAATCATCAACGAAAGTTAATATGTACCTTTCTCCCACAATGAGAAGGGAACTTGATCGTGGGGCCCCACAGACCAATGGATATAATCAACAGTCCTCGCTCGTGAACACAAGCGAAGTATCCATCACTTGAGCTTTCAATAAACACAATGTTCAGCAAAAGTCCAGTTTTTCCAAGTCGACGCTACCAAGCAAGCCTCTTGCTAAGCTCATCCATTCCACGCCACCATATGACCTAAACTCATATGCCACAAACGGTTCTGGTCAACATTCGAAGAGTTAAACCGCAACAGCCTCACCACTAACATCTCTTACAAGATGTATAGTCCATTCTTCAACTTTCCCTCATAACCATCAAGGCACTCTAGAACCCCTTAAGCCCACTTTCACCGATATGTACAAACCAAGAGAAATAGTGCTCAAAGAAATTGCTCTTCTTGAGTTCGGCACATACCCTCGACCTAATGTTCTCACAATACCATCAATCATCTATTTGCACCGTACCTTGCTGGGCTATATAATGCAAGCACTATCATTCTCATCGTAATTTGCTACCATCAACATTTGAATGTGGCAAACCAGTCATAGCGGCCATGTGGAAAGTACATGCGAATCAAGAATCCTACCATCATCACAACATTAGATGAGACAAACAAAACATTTCCCACCATCTCATTTTTCTTCGAGGCAACAAATGCCTCCACCAAACTCCGAATACTCGTGGGCTTCTTTAGTTCGGCCATTCCTCTTCCAATGCCCCTCTTGACAGCATAACATTTATTGTTGTTCTTATTCTCACGGTGATTTTAGACCGTTCGTTGGAAACTTTTTCCTTTTCTCCATTTCTTTCCTCTTATGACTAGACCACGCAGCAGACGCCAAGAATCGTGATTCGCCTTTTCACCCCAAGACTGTGAGGGGCCGTTTTTACCTCTCTCCATGGACAATGAGTTCCCACCAAAATTATCAGGTTCACAAAATTGTCATAATCCTCTCAAAGAACTAAGATAAGAACAACTTTGGCTTCGTTATCAACCACAACATCAATATTTTTAAACCAAGAACAACTCGTTGAAATTATCAAATGCTTGAGAATGGACTCACCTTCCAGCATCCGCATAGTATATAATCGTTTCTTCAGCAGGAGACGACAGGTAGAGACTTATTCATTCTTCAAGCTTTGCCCAAAGTTTGCTCTATAGCTTTTTCTTCCGATTTCCAAAACTTCATCACTAGCTGATAACAATTGCAGACTATACGCCTTTTTCATTATCACCTTTTTTTCCGAACTGTCAAACTCATGCGTTTCTTCCCTTCCAACCTAATCATTCGCGTAAGGAGTAACTGAGCATCTTCACCCGCCACTGTGTCAAGTTATTTTTTTCCAAGAATTCAACGTCAAACTTCGGAGACTACATAGCTCCGATGCCACTGTCATAACACACCGCTCTGGACGAAGAAAGTTTAAAACAACAAAAGATAACTCAAGACAAATAAGTAATCTCTCATATACGGAAGAGAACAAAACTAGAAAAAAGCAAGCACCTTCTAATTTATCTTCACAACTCTACTCTCAAAAGGAACACTCTGCCATCTGAATCATCACTTACATTGTAAGTATTTACACTAACATTGCAAATGAAAGCAATATTGACTATATGCATTTCCGGAGCCTAAAATTTATCATGAATGATTTTATTAACTAAACCATTAAACAAATGGTATTCAAGCGCAAATACAACATATATAACAGTCAGATAAAATTAAATTATCACAAAGAATATTACTAAAACAAAGGAAGTATAATAGTATATTATACGGCCACACACAAAATAGCGCAATTGTGTAAAAAATATGAATTAATTGTGATACAATGTAAATATAAAAAAAATTGTATACTATTAAACAATTATACATTATTATATAATTAAAATATGTACATTTTGAACACTATCTTAAAAGTCAAATGTACAGTTATATTTGATTGTTTAATACTGTATAAAACTTCTATAAAGGCTGGGAACTGAATCTTCCTGAGAGGTTGAGGTGGGATAGAGAATTTGAGAAGCGCGAGGCGTGGGGTGGGAGGACAAAGCAGGCAGGAGATACGACCAACAACTGATGGCCGTTATCCTACTGCACAACGTACACACCGTAGTAATTTGTGCCAACAAAACTACCACAGTAAAATTTAATCATATAATACCATTTTATTTTTTTTACAAAATCATATAATACTCATTAACGTATCGGGATTAGTTTTAGTGTCCGTTTCGTTAGGATTTTCCTAACACAAACACACTATTTTCTTGGAGAGAATTGAAATGTCATTGAATATTGTTGATGCTGCTGATATTAAAACTCAATTAAAACATAATCGATTTTTAGTGAAATTCAGACTAGCTAAGGGAAAGTTGGGCTTTTTTCTAAAATAATTCGAGTATAATGATCTATAAAATTCTACAGATTTATACCAAAAGTCGATTTTACTTTATCATCCAAACAAAATTAATTCTTCTAAATTCACATTTAAATATTATTACCAAATACAAATCAATTTTTCAAACTCCATTTTTAAAAATCAATTTTTTTAAAATCAATTCTTCAAAATCTAAACAAATCGGGATAGTTAATGTGAATGGATAATGAGGATTATTAATTTATAATTTTATCGAGAGGGAGCTTATTCCATTCTTAATTTTAAAATTATATACTAATTTTATTTTCGAAAATATACAATTCGTCAAAAGAAAATTATACAAACTCTGACGTAAGAAACACTATACACGTGGCCAACTGTTCACTGTGCCGTCCCTCCTTCCCAAAAGCGATTTCTTCTTATCACGCTGCGTTATTCGAATTTAAGTGTTCGATAAATACGATGATAATCGATTTTTAATAAAATCGAAAATTTAAATAATTCACGTTCGGTCGTTTTTATTTTAAAAGTAAACTTTGATATAAAACTTAGCCAATTTTATTAGAAACGCCAGAAACTCGGGGCACAAATTCTGCTGGGCTGAAGATTTTGCAGAAGATAATTTATAAACTCAAAACCAAACATCATTTTTAACCAAATTACATTCGGGACTATCGGAAGAAGACTTCAATGGCTTCACCACCAAACCAAACACACATCCTCTCCTTTGTTGTCCCTCACCCCGGGTCAGTCCTCCAAAATTAAAAACTTCCCATTTCCTTAACTTATCCTCCAATCCACAGAACACGGTAGAGAATGTATGTTAGAACAAATAATAATCGCTTTTTTTTTTACAGAACAATAATCGTTTTTATTCATTTCAAATTACCCACCGAACTAGAAATATTCACTTTGCATCTTATTTTTTCACTACACCAATAAATTATTCCTTAATTGAACACATAAATTAATATACCTAATATTACCGGAATATTAAGCAGAACCATTTTTTTCTAAGCTTTAATGAAGCATAAAGATAGTAATGGATGGGCAATGCATGCTCCACAACGGTTAAACGAAGTTAGCCTTTTTGGTCGCTCCATGTCAGTCTCAATCCACATTTGAAATAAAGGAACTGCTTATGCAAAATTTCTCTCACCCAACTAATTTTTTTCTTGTTCCTTCGTCATTTCCTTTGGGTCCATTTCTTTTGTCAACACTTTATCCTCCTCTAAATTCTGCTTGACAACCACGATACCACCCAATTTCACTTTTCACTTTTCTTTAACTTCCCATTTCTCCTTCTCACCACAAAAACCCCAAAAGAAAAGAGAAAAAACTAAAAAACATGCCACTTTTTTTCTTTTTTAGCACAATCTTTTCACCCCAAAAACAAAAAAAAAAGAAAAGTTTCTAGGCCAAATCAAATCTACACTTGTCTGTTGCAACCATTTGTTTTTCTTTTTCTTTTCTTTTTACGAACTGCTATGGATTCTAGAGAGGGTGAAGGTGAAGGAGTGGTGTGGAGGAGTTTCATGAAAGGTGCGAAGGAGAGAGGTGGAGTTAGGAAAGGGTGTAGGAGACAATGAAGCAGAGTCTGATGAACCAAGACTCTTACATAAACAGAAACCTTTGGTAAAGATTCCTATAGCGGGGAAGAGAGACGAGGTCCCTGTCACATGTTATGAAACAAATTGAGTTTCTTCAAATGAGTATTTGCCTGAGGATAAGTGATCCCCTTCATGCTTACTTGGTTATTCTTCATTTCCATAATAGCCTTTGCAGGTATGATTTTTTGGGCCAATTCAGCACTTCACCCCATTGTAGTGTGTAGATTCACAATCAATTTTATGCTTAAATTATCATTTAATCCCTAGATATTAGAATTTCAACAACGGTGACTACTCAGTTACCCATTTTGAAGGATTTAGATTCAATGTAATCGCTGCACTCCACGCAATCACTACAGTCAATGAGACGTACTGTTGGATCAGTGTTGTTTCATTTTTTTTAATGCACGCTCAAATGAGGATGCATCTCAGTGAATGCGTGAATGTGTGGGTGCGGTGACTGGAGTGAATCCAAATCCTCTTGAGTTGTATGTATTTTAGCTGGCTGCTAACTGTATTTAATAAATTTATGAAATTAGCATTTAATGAACCTGACCACCAGTTTGATAATAATTTTTTTTTTTATGTTTCAGTTACGCTGGAACCAAGTGTCTCATCTTTTTCAGTCCTTGGAATTATTCACCAAGTTAACGGTATATGATAATGTTTATCCTGCTGTTCACCTGGATCCCAGGATTGATTTCCTGTTTGCAGTGTTATATGTAACCCTTGATCACAGGAGTCCGCCACCCAATCACATTCAAGGAAGTATTTGTACATCGCCCTAGTGCTGACCGGATAGTGCTTCCGGATGGAAGATACATGGCATATAAGGAGCGCGAAGCTTCAGCTGACAAAGCTAGATTCTCAGTGATTACGCCTCAAACTTTTTCTCTCGGCTTTGAGGTTGATTATGTATGGTTTAGCCTGCTAGCTTGTTTGAAGTTTAATTTGTGTCCTGCGTGGCTGATGCACATTTGAACATTTTTTTAAACTTTGACATCAATCTTAAAATTAGGAATTCCTGGGAGTCAAAGATTCACTGCTTGAAGAATTTGGCATTCACTGTTGACATATGATCTTCCTGGTTTTGGTGAGAGTGATCCACATCCCAAACGAAATCTGGAATCCTCAGCAGCAGATATGTCATTTTGAACTGATGCTCTGGTGTGAACAAGTTTGGGGTTGGTTACTCATGGAAGCATGCATGTTTGGGCTGCACTTAGATACATTCCTGACAGACCTTGCAGGTATTAGTTAGTAATCTTTTCTTTGTCCGTACTTTATAGTCGGTCTCCTGTTCTCTCCCTTTTAAAATAATAATTATCATGTACTTGCATTTCACCCCAGTGTACTAAGTTTTTCAGCTTCTGTTCTTTCCCATGTAAAACACTTGAATAATTTGTTTTAAGTCAACATGAAGTTCAGAGTTAGAATCAGTTTAAGTTTTGCATCTTCCGGTGATGGAAGCATTGCCTTATAAAAGAATATATGTATAATACATACGTGGCCACACATGTGTCACAACCATAGAACTGAGTTTTTCAATTTCTATGAGAATAAATATCGGATGCATATTGGGGATTGATATGTCAAGTATTATCTCTCAGGTGGCCATGTGTGCTCCTTGGTGAACCCATGATCCTATCATGACAAAGGAAGAAAGACGAAGAACTTAAGCAAATGGACACTAAAAAGACAATTCATGTACTTGTATCCCGGAGGTATCCGTAGATTTTGCTTTTTTCTATCAAAGTTTTGTCAGAAAGCATAATAGATTGATAGGGTGGCTGTCATTATCTCTAGGAAAGAGGGTAAGGGAAACTTTATTATTCTTTTTGTCTTTTAGTCAACATGTCTACTATTTATGTGTGTTTTTTGCATGCCATTTGCTTATAAAAGAAAACAACCTATCTATGTGATGTCCTCCTATGTCTTTCCTACATCCCAGTAAGATGGAATAAGCATTAGAGCAGCAATTGATTGTTGATAACATGTGGAAGATGAGGGGCCTTCTATTGTTGCTGAAGAAGTTCTGCATGTTCAAATATGATTCAGTGTGCCCTGGTGTTGCTCAAATATCAAATATAAAGCATAAACTATATTTAACCTCTGTTGAAATTAATAGGCATAAGACATTTTTAAACATGCCTGAATCACACTGCCCAATCCCACTAATCAAACTTATGCAGTCTGAAATTTTTGGTTTCCAAAAGTAAGTTCTGAGGGCTTATGGTTATTTACTTGTATATCCCCTTTATGGAAGACAGGAATGCCCTTTCAGGATAAAGCACTGATGGAAGATCCGACTATGAGGAATTCCGGCAAAGGGATGTGAAGAATCGATGGGCAAGGAAATGGTAAACCCTTTGTAGAGAAGCTGCTTTGCAGGTCTCAAATTGTTCAGCCTTTCAGACCTCAGTTGCAGAAGAAAACATAGTAGTGATTGCAGTTGGCAAGCAATATTCAGAGCTCAGGACGAGTATACGGGCTTGGTCCAATACATATATGGCAAGTGAGTGGTCTATGTTTTGATCCCACCGACTCCCTATACAGAGTCATTTACATAAATCATTCGGTCATTAATTCAGAATCCCTGCATGCATTCTTCTAAGGACAAACCAGGTACAATTCATAGGCATTAAGGTGTTGTTTTGAAAGTATAATAGGACATGTGTAATAGTTGAAATACAGATTGTTTTCATGATAAGTCTTGTCCTTCTTCTAATCTGACAGCTTAACCCAAAACATTTATCTCAGATACGATTATGGATATGAAAAATTTGTGATAACTTATGATCAGTGTACAATACAGTATGTTAAAAAATGTTAATAATATATTTATGTACATAGGAAATTAATATCTGAATACTATTACACAATATATTTTCATCTAAAAGCACAAAACTTTACCAAACAAAGATTTGATGCATGTTTAGTTCACCCAAACAATTCAGAACTGATTTCAGCATTTTGAAAAGTTTGCTTGCATTTTGAATTAACTTAAAATATATGGAAACACCCCATTTCACCCATTTCATCTAAAAATCGAAGGAGGGTAGAAATGATACCCATGAGGCGTATGGTAGGGAAACATGTATCTTAAATGAACATAATATGAGTATGATGGAAATTTTGGAGAAAACTTACTTTTTCTGAGATATTTTTTGTGTCAATTTTCCTAACCTTTTCCTTTGCAACATTTTGTCAGTGGATTATAAATGCCCAAGCCATATTAGGTAAATTATCCCCATTTTATCTTCAATTAAAAGCAACTGCTACATATATAGGAATACCTTAGCTTACTTGTTCTTTCCTAATACTTCTCATGTGCCTTCCTCTGTTTAGATTATCATCTTTATTAATTCCTGGACACCTGTTATTTTTAAGTTCCTAATTGGGCATACTATAACTCCTCGATTAAGCGCCTAAATAAATATTTAATGGTTTCATACAGTGAAACAGGAAAAAGCTTTTTGTTCCTTAACCCCTATATAATGCTAGTGATATTATAAATTGACTGTTGGGTCTTACCTTCTGCTGTGGTCTTGTTTTACCTGGTGTTTATGCAATATGTTGAATTCTGCTATACAGAATGCAAGATTTCATTTCATTATAAAATTGTGAAGTAGCCACCTTGAATGTCTTCTCTTCTGGTACCTAATTTAAAGTCTTTGCACGTTTCCTGTGTAAAATCATCAATGAGAAATAAAAGAAAAAGAAACTATATTTTATTTGCATGCTCTAATTCTATTTTCACTCAATATATCCCCGTTTGGGGGGTGAAATATATGACTTATTTTTGTGCAATGTTAACAGAATGGATGATAGTGGTTCCCATCAATGATTGATTTTGTGCACCGTATACTACCAGAGCTGGAGTACATAAACTCCCATATGAAGGCCATTTCACCTATATCTACTTTTGTGATGAATGCCACAGACAGATATTTACTACACTTTTTGGTACCCCACAAGCCCCCTCAGATTTCTTTGGAAGTAGATCAAACGACACTAGAAGCCAATATTGAACAGCAAGAAGTAGTAAACAGGGGTGATTATGCCACAAACTAGAAGTACACTACACATAACATGAGAAAATGCCTCTTTTTTTTCTTCATTTTTCTGTCAAACATCACAATTTTATGATGTATATACCATATAGTTTTTGCTTCATCACCAATGGAGCTGATAGAGAAAGAAAATAAAGTCAGCGTTTCTGCCCTTGTTTTTGGCTGTTGAACTGGTATGCCCTTGAAAATATATTAGAGTCATTCTTTACTCACAACTTCTTAATTCATAACTGAAATGCAAAAACTTGTTTTTGGGTAGTCAGATACGTGATAGCAATGGGAATTCATCCGAGCTATGTGATTTGAAACACGATGGCATTTGTTCTTGATGAAATGATTAGAGCAATTGTGCAGTAAATACTTGGCTAAATGGCAGCTGAAACCGTCAAGCTTTTCAAAGAAAGTCGCAACGATGTTGTAAAAACAAAAGTCCTTTTCATCCCCTACCTACAAAATTGCAGGCATTGTCGCATTGAATTTGAACCCACTTTCCTTATCAGAATAACTTGTTCTCTTTTATCTTTTTTTTTTTAACAAAATATTTTATCAGGATATACTTGACCTAAGTAATGACAAAACCAGCTGACTAAAGTATTATTATTACATATTATTATTATTATTATTATTATTATTATATCTAAAATTTCACTCATAAAATTATTATTAATATTAATAATAAAATTATTATATTAATATTAACTTTGATTTAGAAAATTAATTTAGTATATAAATTGTAAACACCAATTATTTTAGCCTATGAGATTGTGATTATATAAATAAATTTCTAGTTATAGAGACTAATATACTGATACTTATAACTTTACAAATTAAAATGATAATTTTTTTAAAAGGAATTATACAACCATTTTGGGTTTGTATATTTCAACGATTGTAAATGGGGTTGCACACCGATTTGTTCTAAATTAATAATATATCCTTTTTCTATAATAATAATAAAAATTATACAATAGATAAGTGTAAATTTCTCTTCGTCAAGAATTATTCATCACTATAATGAGTCATCATACACAAATTTAAGAGTCAGCTTCCTCCCAATCGATTTTCCATACACAAGATAGAAGTCAAATTCTCGACTACTACAAAGGGTCTCATCCTAATACCACTTTGAGTCTGCACCAACCACATATTAGTAAAAACAAAGTCATTAAAAGCTCATTGAAGTTACTAATTTAAAATTAACAATGGAAATACGAGCACTATTGTCTAGAACTTAGAATATTGATGAGAATTTGAAAATAATTTTTTTTTTATTAAAATAGATATATTTAACATATTAAAAGTTAAAAACATCACATATAATTAAAGCACATCCTCTTTAGTTTCTTAATCAATACAACAAAATTGAGAAGCACGATCGCTACCGTAGCTTGAAAGGGGTTTCTGCATTTAATTAGGATGTTTCCAATATAGAATAGATAATTAATAATGAAACAAGAGATGAAAGTATACTAATTCATTGTGTAAGCGAGGGGCTTTATTAATGAGTGAGATGATTGAGATTTGAGAAGATAAGTTAAAATATTTCATCCCATTCAAACATTCCCATTTTCATACCTTCAAATTTCCAGGTTTGATCCCTGTTAAACTTTCAAATAAAATGATATGTTTTTACATTTTCACCCCACTCTATTATTACAATTTCATCACTAATCATTGAACTCTGTAAAAAACACTGGACCAATTTTCTTGAGACACCTAAGGCTATGTCTGCGAGAATGAGAGATTACGAATGTAGTGAAAAAGTTGTAACTCATTCACCAATTGTTCGGAGAGTTTTTTCATCAAATGGACAGAGATGATTTAGGATTGAGAATTCAAACCACTCCTTCCATCCAAAACCTTCATTTTTATACCTAAATGGAGTTTAAGATTTTCTCTCTTATATCCTCTGAATTTCCAAACAATAAAATGAAATATTTTACCTTTTATTCTATTTATTATCAACCACTCCATTAATCAAAGGCTCCGTCCTCGTGGAAACTTTAACATAACCTAAAATTTTAATTTGGGCTTTGGGACTAATTTAACCCTACAAACCGACAGTAAGGGAAGGAATCCGAAACCTTATAAAGACTAGAAGCTAATCCCAGTCGATGTGGGACCTCAACACACCCTCACGCTCGGGACTAGACATCCAAGCGTGGACTAATGTTGGTGGAATAACACAGATCTCAAGACACACCCTCTCACGACACGCCCGAGCCCGGACATCCGGGAGCGTGGAAATGAAACTGGAATAATAGAGATTTTAAGACAGGCTTGACACCATCTTAAATTCAGCTTTGAGCCCAATTCAATCCCACAAACCCACTCAGAATGCCAAGCACCGTCCAAACTTTATAAACACCGACACCATATTTTCCTAAATCCACGGGAGACTCTGGACAAAAATAGTTACATTGCCCGCAGGGACAAAAATTCTTGCATACCTAGCAAAAATGATTTCTCCACGTTGGTATGCATCCCTTCATTACTGGGTCTTTGTTGCACTAGCCAGTAGCCACTGGGAACTCCACAAATTGTTAAGGCCCTTCCTAGCAGCCTGTGGAGTGTAGCCTCAGGAGAGCGCCGTGTGTAGCCTTGGCTCCTCCCCAACGCAAACCTCTGGCTACCATACCATATTATAGCTCCCTTATTTATAAGTAACTTGAATGTCGGCACCGCAGAGGTTTTTTCTCTGCACTCTTTCTCACTCTCTCCCTATCCATCCCTTTCTCTTCTTCCTCCTTCCTCTCTTCTAGAACCTTCCTTTTGCTTCCCTTCTCTCATATTCTGTTCTCCCACTCGCTACCTTCTCCGTTCGCAATGCCTCACAATCAGGTTTGCATTGTCTTCAGTTCCATTCTTTGCGCGAATATGATTATTATTGTTTTGTTCTTGTATCTCGTGTTTGTAATTATTTAATTCTCTAAAGTAGAAATCACCGGGCAGTTCGATTCGAATTTGATAATTTATTCATCAACACGATCATCGGTTTCACTCTTGATCGGTGCGATGTTGTGAGAACGTGATGACATATTTTTGCGGATGTGAGTTTTGTTTTTCCTTATCTTGATCGATTGATTTCGAATTCAGAGACGTTGTTTATTGTTTGCATGAAATGCACAAAGATGGAAAGAAGGGAACAAAGCTGATCGAGAAATTGTTATCAGCTACAGCCCTATAGCTACAGGAAGATGCAGCACATTAGCCACTGCTGCTGAAACCGTTACTAATAGACTCGGTGGAATGCAGATATTGATAACAGTGAGCTGTTCTCCAGGTTCTAAGGCAATCTGAAACCTAAATCTTATGGAACTGCAAGTGGAGCCACTTCTACTACTGCTGCTGAAGTTGAAAGCTTGTAAACTAGTTCTGCAGTTCAACAAGTTGTGGTTTCAATTCAAAAAAGTAGTGCCGGTTTGAAGGTTATTTCAGAGTAATTTGTGAGAGAATTCTACAGTGGACAATTCGGAATGTACCTCACTCGCACAAAATCAAAGTAACTTTCACCCAAAATTTGAAAATGAAAAGTCCGACCAAGAGGTATATTCTTTCTTCCACTGTTTATATGTATCTTGTAAAACAGGTGAAGAGGGATTTCCATGTTACTCTGCCTTTCCTTTATACTCAGTGTTTAAATCTGAACTTTCCCGGAAATAGAATAATTAGGATAGAGATCTCTTGTCCAACTTCATGTACTAAATCTTGTCCCCACCAATACCATTTTGCATGTATTATACTTTCTAATTCACATGAAATTTTAATTGCGGATGCTGAGAAAAGATTAGTGGGGACATGGTTCAAAGCCCCGGAAAATGAGATAGGAGATCTCCATCCAGTCCATAAACTCAATTTCTATGGAAAATAATCATGTTGAGTGAATTGCTTCTAGAGTTTGGGTTTTAGGATGTAGGGAGGATGAAAGAAAAGAAAACCCGAATGGAACTTTTATCTCCTTGAAAGATTTCTTTAGTCTCTGCTATTGAGAACCTATTTACTTCTGGAAGCAAATACATATGTCCAATGTTAGCTAAAGTAGCTTCAAATCCTAGCAAATTTCTAGCACCAGTTCTCACTCTCACGGATGAAGAATCACATAGTTTTTGGGTCTAGATTTCTAAAACAATGATCCCAAACAGCAACAGTATGTTAGTTGTCATGGTTCTATCTTCTCAGTAAAAATACTGAGTGGTAAATTATTTTATTTGGTTGTATCTGAATCAGATTTTTGCGCTTCTTTCCCCTTCTCTTTGGAATATTTTATAGCTGATGTTTGTACTCTTCTGATAATGAGATCATTTTATCCTTCATGCAATACCTAAGTATCGTATAGTTTCAAACTGTTACTATCTGTGTTTTTATATGCCTTCAGACAGAACAAGGATGATTGAGATGGTATCCAACGGTTTGGCAATAGAGGTAATATGGTGGTTGTAGACCCATAAAGTTTGGACAAGGTTTTTTTTTGATGATAGACTACGCTGGATGAAGTTTTATTTATTGATTTTTGATGGTGAACTTAGTTTTATTGTCCTGCATGCAGTTTCACTGAATTCTCTGGTTCTCTTTTTATGTATGCGGGTCATGAGGGTGGAGCTTATGCCAAAACAGTTTCGGAAATATGTATGCCTGCGACAGATTACGTCTTCCTTTAGGTTTCACTATTCAGCTTTGCTGATGCTTTCCTCTTTTTCCTTTGCTGTGAATATGGTCATGCAGTACTACAGCATGTGAAACCATATAGCATAATAGTTTATTATTTTAATTTATACATAAATAAATTTGCTAGGAGCGTATTGCTGTGGTGTTTCATTTCTCCTAAATGGCATTTCACTTTACTCTCTGTTTTATGTTGATTTTTTTTATAATGCTATACTATTTTTCTGGCGCAGATATACTGCTGTTGGTGTATTTGTAGCCAAATACGGATGTTTAGTGAGGCTTGGGAAACTGGAAGCTTCCAATAAGCTGAATTTAATGATTTTTCTTGAGGTAATATCTTAAAATAAAGTAAATAAAGGATCAACTTTAATAGATGTCTAGGCTTCTGTATTAGTGTTAGCAAAAGCGTCTCAAGGAAGGTATCAATAATCAGTTTAAGATGCAAACATGTTTGGCAAGTGCAACTATATTTGGAGCATAAATAGAAAGGAAAGTACATACTTTTTTATTATTTTTAAATTTTCTTATTTATGTTCTAATAAAGATTTTGAGACACGCTATATAATAATGGGTTAAAGATTTTTATATTCTCTGTCCAAATATTTTGATTACTATATATTTATTCAGGCCTTTTAGTTTATCGCATAATTCACTGTGCATGTCCTTGTTTATTTGTAATGGTTTGTTGAGGGAATTTGAAAAGGTATAAATACCTTAATTTGATATATATAATTAGGAGAATGCTAACTTGTACCTTAAGGGGCATTAAGGAGTCAAGTGGTAATTTTTTTATTGGAAATAGTGTTTTCAACATCTTGAAAAGTGATATATTTAGTTTACCAAGTAAAACTTAAGTTCTTGATTCCTTAACCAAGCCCATAGGACACTGGTTAGCAAGACCCTATAATTAATTGCTAATCTTATTACTGCTGAAATTTCTCCCACTTGTTTTTGGTTTGTGCTTTCGCTGACTTGCAGGGTTGATGATAAAAAATGTATCGAAGGATTACTCCTGTGAACAATATGCTAGTATTTCAACATGTGGTTTATGAGTTAATGATGATTTTATTTTGTTTTCCTCTTATCTTGATAAATTATTACTTGCATTTGTGTATCATTTCGTAGTCTTCTCTCCATTACTCCTGCCAGCTTACACTTTTCAGTTCATGTGGCTCTAATTATATTCACCATGCATAATTATAAATCAGTACTAGTGTAGGATCTATTTCCTTTATTTAGCTTAGTGTTAAGTGATGCTTTAGAAATGATAATGAACGTTGTTGCTAGAAATGAACATTGTTATTATCTTCTCTTTCAGAAAAACCATATATGTATATATCAATGGAACTTTGTAACTGCCGTTCTGGAGACCATGGACAGTCCTCAAGAAGATACCGGTAAAATTCTTTTTGGCATTTAACTCTTGCTTTATATTTGAACAACTTAGTCTTCTAGCTTCATTTGAAACAGCTAGGCTTTGAAGATGGAAATAGAATTCAGACTATTATTTATAAAAGGATGGATTTATTTATCTCAACAAAGTCAGCCCAATATTGTGTATAGGATTTGAAAATAAGGTCAAAAATATCTGCTTGTGGGGTTTGTTAGTTAAGATGTTGGAGATAGGAATATTATACAGATGTATATGCTGAGGCTGTAATGGTTATGTGGCTATGAGTCTAGTTTTCCTGTGTGATGTGTTGAACTCTTTTTCAATTGCCAAATGAGGTTATGCCTGTCTTAAGTGCTTTAGAGCGCTGTATCTTTTGATCCCACAAGCTTTACTGTTGTGTAATTGAAAGCTGCATGATTCACTAGTTTTCTACAAGATTAGGGGTTGAAAAGGAATAAAATTTTTACATTAAGTTGTCTGAGTTACTTCCTGATATGAAAAATAGCCTACATTTATGAAGCAGAGGATGCTTCCAACCTTAATGTTTCTGTTCCAATATTTGTTTGATGTGAGTTTTTGCATAACATTATTTCATATCAGAAATTCATTGGTTTTTTCTTGTTTTGAGCAGTGGTAGTTACAGCAGTTACTGAACTGCGATGGAAAGCCAGGAGTTTTATTCAACTCTAGAGATAATTGCTTTCTGTAGAAAATGGAGCCTATAACAATCTGTGTGGTTGTTTTCAACAAGGTGAACAGTTAGGATATATTTTTTTTTTTTGATTAAATGAATAGAAGATCTATATTACTTGACAGATTATAAATCACTTAAATATGATATTTCTTTTTTAAATCTGGTTTTCTGTATAGTTGATATATTCCAGAATGAGTAGAGTTGCATTAGTTCTGAACCTTGTCTGCTTATGTTAGCACGCCAAACTGTCTTTCAAAATGAATACCCTTTAGTTTGGGCCACATAATTTATTTGATTAAACTGTTATATTTGATGTCAATCGGTGTTCTATTTATAAATTCCTAGAGGTTTGTGACATTAGCTTACCTTGTAAATGGTAAACTTACTGATCGGGGAGAACTAGTTTGATCTCGATTGTTAGGTTGTTCTAGCCATAATTACTTTATTGTTATTAGTAAATGTTATTAGTACTAGTTTCTTATGATCCATGATTCCTGTCCTCATTTCTTTGTTGATTTTCTTGTTTTTCATGGTTTATATTTCCTAATAGATTTTGAATGACTGTAAAATGTACATTCTGCTGAGCTAATCTTATTATTTTACTAGTCTTTGCATATTTTTTTCATGCCGTACAGTTTGACTTTGATCTTTATCATTGATGTAATGTGCTAAAGTCTTCAAGAACCTAATCAATTTTGGTTTCACTCACATTTTTATGTGATGTAGAAAATCACCCTCCTCCTTGCTTTGCTCCTTGATGCTTTGTAGGAGGGTACCGCAACACCGTATGCAAGGCTCTTGATGAAATTGCAGATCTCATCTGTACCAGGTATGAGATTGCTTGTTGATTATTAACTTGATCTTTGTCTTTCCTGCCTCTTCATCTAAGAAATGGTTTCTGGTTAAAAGTAAATTGAAATGATGACTTAGAGAAGTATGGTGTTGGGATTGGCGCTATGGACAAACAAATGAAAACCTAAAAGGAGCATTGGTTATGATGAATTTATGTGCACCCTTAATGCCATAAATCCAGCTTGCTAACTTTTAACCATCATTATCATTGGTTTTCCCCCTACACAATAAGCTGCTAAACCTCTGCATACACTGTACACGGTCCATGGTAGTTTGATTCTTTTTCAGTGTCAAACAACACCATACATAGACCTTCTGTTCTCACTTCCACTTTTACTCCCACCTTGGACAAGCAATATATTTCTGAAATCAACTTTCAGTAGTTCATGAGTTATGATTATATTACTGCTTTACCATAAAAGGAATTTCCTAAAGGGAGTAATTCCTACTTATCTATGTGTTTTGAAGTTTGAAGATAATGTAATATTAAATGAAGTGGGTCTGTTGTTTTTGTTTCTATTTGTTCAGCTTTTTCATCCAACTAGTGTTATGTTAATTTAATATTTCTATTTTTCTTTTCGAATGTCTCATTTAGCTATCAATTCCTCTGTCAGCTATTTGTAAAACACTGCATACTTATATTTATTTACTCATTAAGGTTCCAAAGACTATGTAAGGCCAAGGTGAAATTTTTTTTAAAGGTCCTGGGGCTCGTCTTAAGTCAAGAGAGAGTTGAACCATATGGAGAAAGTTTTGAAAAGAATTTCCTCCCCCACTGCGATGGAGGTGGTGCTATTGATTATCTAAATATTGTGAAATGCCAGCTACCATCATCTTCTTAGTTGAATGCCTTCTTATTTTGTTCTTGTTTCTTTACCAATATGAACCTTATGCTATGTTATCTTATATATATCGTGGGTCCTCCCAAAGCTAACTCAAAGCGATGAGGGTGCTGCACATATATAAGATTGCACATCAGAACCTGGGTAATGTGGGACAAATGCCGTTATTACCACCCTCACGAACGTGGGCCAGTCAAATTCCTCACATTGCTGCAAACTCATTTCATACCATGCTAATATGTTGGATCTCATTCCCAAAAGCTAGCTCAAAGGGGATGAGGGTGTGAGATATATATACATACCATAACCAGAACCTTGGCAACGTGGTTTGTCAAATGCGACTTCAATACCCACTTTCTGCACAGTATGGGCACAGTTCACTCCCCATATACCCCAAAATCGACTCAATACCATGTTAAATATGTTAGATCTCACTCCCAAAAGCTAGCTCAAAGGATGTTTAGTTAAGCCTAAACTCAAATTCTAAGATGGTATAAGGCTATCTCAGATCAGTTGGACCACTGTGGATGTCCAATCACATGAGGGGGTGTTGAGTCCCACATTGGATGTGAAGATATGGCCCAGTGAGTGTTTATGGTAAGGGGCAGCCACCTATAAGCTAGCTTTTTGGGGTTGAGTTGGGCCCGAACCTAAATCCTAACATGGTATCAAAGCGGTATTTTAAGGGTAATGGGAATTGGACCCAGGCCCACGTTATGTGTGAGGGTGGAGGTAAAAGTAGATTTGGTCCCACATTGCCAAAGGTTCGGATATGCAATGCTTATATGCTTGGGCACTCTCATCCTTTGAGCCTGGCTTTAGATTTTGGGCTTAATCAAATTGTAAGGTGTATCATCTAGCTTGATAGTTGAGAAAAGATTACTAGATATCCAAAGCTATGATCGTAAACTAACATTTAGTCCCAAGTATACCTTGAAAATCAATTTTATATAAGCAAATGAGACCTTTTTCTGATTTGATAATCACTCACCTCTCCCCTCTGTACAAGCATACTTTCTTGATCCTCCTAAATGTCAGTCAAACACAAATTGCAATTTAAAATAACATTTTTTTTTCCTTTCTCTTGCAGTTGCTTGTGATTTGGGACGAAGTCTTAGGAAATTTGTGCAGCAAATAGGTCTGATGAAAAGCAGGTGGGTGGTAAACTGCGTTATTTAGATTAGAAGTTGTGGCTCTTCTGTCTTTGAGTGGATATGGATCCTCTCCCATTTAGCCATATCACAACATCTTGTCAAGCAAGGAGAGACAAGGACTTGGAGAAGCAGTGGAACCCTATATAGTAGTGGGACCTTGTGCAGGAAATGTGGGTTCCGCATCTCTCTGTCAGGAATTGTGCTGTGGCTACTCTGCTACTGAGTGACGAGTTTATTTTTGGAACAAAAAATGAGAGGATCCAATCCATATGGATTTTTAGAAGTAATCAAGTGACGATTGTGTCTTTGGTATGCTTTGCAGCAAACAAAGCACTTCTCAAAGAGTGTTGGTAGTTCTTTCTGTCCTGATTAGTGCAGTTGGTTCGGGAGTGATGCTGCTGATTTTCATTCAAGAAATGTAGACAGATCTGTTCTTTCAAAGTTTTTACAAGCCCATCCTGGGCGGACTACTCAACTAAAATTGCAAGTCAGTCTAAACTTTCTTAAATCATAACTTGACATGGAAATATGCTAATTTCACCAAACTCTATGCACTAAATTTTGTTCATGTTCAATTCTGTCCTAAATTACTTTGTTCCGTCTTCTATTTAATGAATTATTTTCCTATATGAAAAAGGGGTTGACCGATAGTCTTTTCTTTCTAGATTTAAATAGCTTTGAATAGTTGTTATTTCATCAATGCATGGTTGCAATGGTCTCCCAATTATTAAGAAGTGCTGATATTTTTGTTGAAATTTCCTTTGGAGTTTATGCTAATCTTTAATGTCTTCAGTTCAGTTCATAGTAATAGTTTGTTTTGAATTTGAATCCAGGGGAATTTGTTCGATTGATAGAGGGAAAAACGCTACCCTGCTGCATTCAAATGTTATTAACTTCCACAAAGTTGATGCCATATCAAGTGACAATATTTTCTACAAAATGGTCATTCATGTACACAGTGATTCTACTTTTAGAGCGATACCAAAAAGAGATGAGGTCTATTTTTTTTATTCTGATTTACTTCCTGAATGATCAGCCTTTGATTTTATGAAAAAATTCTGAGCCTTTTCATTTGTTTGCATTATACATTCCTCTGTATGAGTTACACAATGTTTGGCACTTTCAGGCATAAACCAGGATTGTGGCCATTATATCGAGGTACATACTTTTCCCCCTTCCATTTTTCTAATGTCCCAGAGTATGTTTGTTTTAGATTCTTGAAATACAAAATCCCGTTCAAAAATGTCGATGGCCAAAAGCTTGGGTTTGGTAGCTTTGGTCAAAATCGAGTTTGACCAGTAAGGAACGTAACTTTGAGCCTCCAACTATAAACAAACAAGCTCCTAATCATTTATTGTTGAAATTTGTGCTGTTGTTATCGATGGAGATGGCGGGCTATGGCGGCCGGCAAAAATCCGCCATACATCATAGCGGATGGCGATGCGTGATGGCGGATGTCATGGCGCGTGACAAAAAAATTATATATATATATATACATATGCATAACAAAATTATAGAAATAAATATAAAATCCAAAACACTATCAACGTAAGTAAAGAAACTTAAACTAAATTGATAGAAAATGTCATATAAGTCTCATAATTCAAATAGAAAATGTCATAAACCATCAAGTTCAAGACTTCATAATTCGAAATAACAACAAATGATAAAAAACATGACAAACACAAAGTAAATGGCTATTCCTCTTCCTCTTCCTTAGAAGCAGAAGGTCAGTGGTTGCTGTCGTCGGTCCCAAGGGTAGTCGCTGGAGGTCAGTGGTCGCGGACGGTGGTCGGCCGATTGTGGGATGCCTGGGAGAGTTGGGTGGCCGGGTGGTGGGAGAAGAGCGAAAGGGGAGGAAGGGAAGGGTTCATGATTCCGCGATGCGATTTGGTTTGGAAGGAAAGGTCTGCGAGCAGCCATTTTAGGGGTTTTTTGCCATTTGGGCGAGGTCAGGTCGGCTAAACGGGTCGGATTTGCCACAAAAACCCAAACAGCCGCCATTTCCGCCATTTCCGCCAAGACCGCCATGATCGCGAGGCTGATGCGGCCGCCACGACCGCCACGTGGAATCCGCCACGCCACCGCCCGAATGGCGGTCCCTTCAATTTCCGCTACGCTTTCGCCATGGTTGTGCCATGGCGGTTTTTTGGACAACACCTGTTTGTAAGTTAATGTTTTTTGTCTCAATTGTGCAACTATTGATTATGTTGTTATGTAGTGTTAGAGATATATCTTGTGTTTAGTATTGTGTGTGTTGAATACACGTACACTTGTATAGATTAGAATGTGCTAGATGTGCCATGTGTAGTGCATTACTCGTTATAGAAATAAGGATTTAAAGCTATCAATATAAATCTTTGATGAAGGCTTCAATTTTAATCATCTGAGAAATGAATATCGATATGATTTCTTCAATCTCTCTGAAATCTCTCTCTTCTACCAGCTCTAATTTGGTATCATGAGCTTGTAGTTCTGAACCATGGCCTTCCCAACTTTTGAAACCCCTAATTCTCCTCAAACCATTTTCTCACCCAATTTCTCTCAGACTTGGTGAGAAAAATTTTGGGCAATGGAAGCGGTCGAGGGAGTGGTTCGTGGCCTGAGCTTGGAAATTCATCACGATCCACTAATTCCTTCTCGTTTTCTCACAGTTCCGATCGAAGAATGGAACATGAATCCACTGGTCAAAGAATGGGAGAACAAGACGCGTTGATTTCTACATAGCTTAGCCTCATCTTCGGTTCGTTGCTTCTCTCGCGTCGTGATTGTCTACATTTGTGGCAGATATGGACGAGATTCACAAATATTTTCCACTTTGATGAACACGAAGGCCGATAATTGCGATATGAGTGCGATCGCTATCGAAGGGCATCGCACGATCACATAGTTCTCAGCATGTGCGATCACTATTAGACTCACTTTCTCTATCGGTGATCCGATTCCCTGTCATCTTCTTGAAGTCACATTGGAAGCCACCTAGGAAGAGTTCAGCTCAGTGGTTGCTGCAGTTACGCCAAACCGAGTTCCTTCCCTCGATGAACTCGGGCCTCTTCTACTAGCGCATGAGTCGCATCTCGAGAAGAACAAGAACGCCCACCTTAATCGATGTATGTGATCTCACTGGACTTCTGTAGCCTCAACCTAATTTTGGAAATTTCCAACTCGACCTCAGTAGTCCCCTCAATTTTGAAGGCTTTTCACATACAAGTGTGAGAGACTTTGCCAATCGAGGTGATGGTTTCGAGGCAATCGTGGTGGTAGCTGCAATGGTGGTTGTTAAGGTGGGTGGTGGCCGTCTTGTAGATCAAATGTTCGATGGTATTTCAAAGAAATACGGCCATGATGCAATGTCCGTTACTACAGACACCTCGGTCCACTTCCCGACCGTATAACCACAGGCCCCGCGTACAATGCTTACAACATTGTGAGTCACAACCTTCCTTGCACGAGGCACTCCGATGCCAATGTATTCTCAATACGCTAGGCCATCTCCACCTTCATTTGCTCAGTCTTATTTTGCACCACCTAGACCGGGGAGCCACAGAAAGCTTATCTTGCGCATTGAGTTTCCGTTCTCAATACTCGGTACCTTATTCGGTTGCCTCGCATCATGTAACACTGACCTTCCAACTTGGTGAGACTGCTTGCCTCATTTCTGGGTTCGATCAAGTTTTTTTGGGAAAGCGGCCAAGCTTTGTCAATAAACTCAGTTGCTTCATGTCGATTTCTTTACCTTCCTCACCTCTCACTACTTTCACCCTTCGTAATTTTCTTGTACCATCATCACCAAGAATCTTATCGGTGTTGGCAAGTTAGGGTTTGATGCGATAATCATGTCTATTTTTAGTTTCATCCTTCCCTTTTGTCTTGTCAAATCGAGGCTTCTTAAAGTGCTACTCAGAATGCTGTTGGTGTCGATGGTCTATACAAATTTGACAATCTGTCCAGTGTTGGGGCATGCTCCTCAACCATGTCTCAACCATATATGTAATCACAATCATACAAATTATTCAGTAGCGAGTTGTAATTCAGTTTCTATACCCAATGTATCCGTCAATCCTATTGTAAACTTTACATCAAAAGCAATAAATAATACTTTGTTGATTCAAGTTCTTATTCTCTTATACTACTTATCGTTTATGGCATTGTCGCTTAGGTCACCCACATCATGATGCACTTAGACAAGCGTTTAAATCATAGTAACATTGACATTCCTTCAAAAGGAGCACTTGAATTTTGCTCTGCATGCTGTTTGGGAAAGAGCCGCATCGCCTCCCAGCACCTTCTTCACCACCACTTACAAGTTTCCCTTTGAATTAGTGGTGTGTGACTCTATGGGGACCTGCCCAGATAGGAGTCTTCCTTTGGGCGTACCTACTTTCTCACTTGTGTTGATGCCTACTCTCGTTACATGTGGGTTTTCCACTCCAGTTTAATACTCCAATCAGGCCTGTCCAAAGTGATTTTGGGCGGGGGGGGTTGAGTTTTGCCCGTTGTCCAAGTATCTAGCTAATCTTGGTATTGTCCATCGTCTCACATGCCCACACACTCGTCACCAAAATGGGCTTGTGGAGGCAAGCATAGGCATATTGTGGAAAGTGGAATCACTTTGTTGGCCCAAGCAAGCATTCCTTTTCCGTTTTAGGACCATGCCTCTCTCACGGTTGCCTATCTCATCAATAGGCTCCTTCTCCCACTTTACAAAATCAGTCACCTTACCTTTGTATTCTTCACAAAAATCCTGATCTTAAGTTCCTAAGAACTTTTTGGGTGTGCTTGCTACCCTTTCCTTAGGCCATACCAGTCACGTAAATCCTTTTCCGTTTTGGGACCATGCCTCTCTCACGGTTGCCTATCTCATCAATAGGCTCCCTTCTCCCCACTTTCCAAAATCAGTCACCTTACCTTTGTATTCTTCACAAAAATCCTGATCTCAAGTTCCTAAGAACTTTTGGGTGTGCTTGCTACCCTTTCCTTAGGCCATACCAGTCACATAAATTGTCCTTCAGGTCCAAGGAATGTGTTTTTCTGTGCTACTCCTCTGCTCATAAGGGCTATAAATGTCTAAGCTCGAATGGTCGTGTGTACATTTCCCAAGATGTCTTGTTTAATGAGCTGAGGTTTCCTTATTCTGATCTCTTTCTCACTTCCAAAGTCAGTCCTCCTCAACCTTCATCACATCCAATCTCCTCAATTCCACCTTTACTTCAAGTCCCTGCACCACCTCAATTTCCTCCTACTGCCCCTTCCTCTCCAACTGTTCCTGTGTCTCCTATAATCCCTGCACCTTCTTCTCCTATAATCCCTTCACCTTCCTCTCAATCACCCTCTCATCCCTCAACCATCTCTCCTATCCAACCTGTGGACTCACCATCACAGTCCTCTCCCTCCTCTTTGTCTTCTCCCTGAGGCTCTCCCCTCTCCTACTCAGCCTATTCCTCCCTCCATTCCAGTCACACAAAACTGTCATCCCATGCAAACTAGGTCCAAATCTGGTATCTACACTCCTAGGCTTCATCCCACCCTCCTATTAACCCACATGGAACCAACCACTGTAACTCAAGCCTTGGCTGCCCCTCAATGGGCTGCAACTATGAAAGAAGAATATGATGCTTTGATGAGGAATAATACTTGGACTTTAATCCAGCCACCACCCAACTGAAGCCCTATTGGCTGTAAATGGGTTTTAGGGTCAAAGAGAACCCGGATAGCAGCATCAACAAATATAAAGCCCGGCTGGTTGCCAAGGGCTTTCATCAGCTAGCTAGTCGTGACTACACTGAGACTTTCTCTCCAGTGGTCAAACCAGTCAAGTGCGCACTATCCTCTCCATTGCACTCTCTCACAAATGGCCAATAAGGCAACTTGATGTTAATAATGCCTTCCTTAATGGCTTTCTTCAAGAGGAAGTGTAAATGCAACAACACCCACGGTTTGAGGTTGCTGACAAGACACTTGTGTGTAAGCTCAACAAGGCAGTATATGGGATCAAACAGGACACTAGAGCTTGGTTTGAATGTCTCAAAACTGCATTACTGCACAGAGGATTTGCTGCCAGCAAGTGTGACCCCTCCTTGTTCATTTTACAGCATGCTACCTACTGCACCTTGGTCTTGGTGTATGTGGATGATATCCTTGTTACAGGCAGCCCTTTAGCTCGTATTCAAGACCTCATTAATGACCTGCACACCGAGTTTGCCCTTAAACAGCTAGGTAACTTGGATTACTTTCTAGGAATAGAGGTTACACACTTGCCAAATGGTTCTCTTTTGCTGTCCCAATCCAAATACATTCGTGATCTGCTGTCTAAAGTTCACATGGACTCTGCCAAAGGCATCAGTACTCCAATGGTGGCCAACTCTAAACTAAGTAAAATTGGTGCAGATTATCTCCCTGATCCATCTGTTTTTCGATCTACTGCTGGCATGGTTGTTGGGCACGCGAGCTAACTCGTGAAATTATACGCTCTCCCGAGATTTGAGGGCTTGGGAGGAGCGTGGAGAAACATGGGCGGCAGCGGTGCAGCGGGAGCGGCGGGAAGCGCGTGGGCGTGGTCGACACGGCGATTTTGAGCGGAGTTGCAATCTGAGTTTGCAGACCCGTTTTAGGGATTTCAACCCGGTTTCACGTTTTAACCCGTCTCGGCCCAAGCTGTGCCCTAGTTTTTCCGCCCTTACTTATTACTTATTATTAGCAATTTAACACCGACTCGGTCCCCGGTCTATTTCAAGTCTTGGTCTTCAAAGTAACTCAGTAACGGATAATTTTAAAACTTCAATGATATTCATTGCTGTTTTTTTTTTTGGGTATTTATCACAAATTGGTTTTATTACCATTCAGATTAATCCTTCCCAATATACAGAGCTATATTACCGTTCAGATTAAAGGAAAAGAAATGATTCGTAGCACTAAGTATTTATTAGACAAAGTATATGACTATATCACCTCCTCTCTCTTAAAGTTCTCCAGTAACAGCATCCCACGAGTATTATAGTGATTCTTTATTCTCTGCTTGTGGTCCAATTATATCCCTGTTTCTTCTCTGTTTCACCTTTTTTTCTCAAGTAATCAACATGTCTTCAAGCATCCCTGTTATTAAATTAAAGTTCGACTCTTTTATTTGGGAATTTTTAGTTTAATGTAATGGAGATTGTGACTTAAGATTTACATATGACATTTTTATATTAAGGTTATTTTGGTGTTTTTAACTTTTAAGGTTTTTTATTTATTTATGTTATTTTATATGTATATATACATATTTAAATATAATTTTGTCTTTTTGGTGGGATCTTACGATCCGTGTTACGATCTCACAATTACGATCTTTCTTCCTTCAAGCGATTCTAGCTAGGATCTCGAGTTCAACAACCTTGATTTCTTTGAGGGCATTGCAGTAGCAACCCTTACGAGATATCATTTTACATTAACAAAGTATGCGGTTCCTCTTGTAAGAAACCTAACAAGGACAGAGAAAGAGATAGAGGAGAGAATATTCTATAGAATTCTGAAAGTATATTTCTGATTTTCTTAATCTTGAGAGGCAGTTACATCTATGTATTACATCTATGTATTTATACAAGGGAATATAGTGTTCTAGAGACACTTTGTTGTAACTGCTTAGGGCAGCTGACTCAAGCAAGGTGCTTTGATCAGCTGCAGCATTCTAACTATACACCCTAACACACCCCACATAATGGTGGAGGGTGTTGGTTTCAGAATTCCCTAACACACCCCTTTACAAGTTGAAGATGGGGGGAACTTGAGAGAACTTATACGCTACACAGGGATGCTGTCTTAGTTTCTCAAATCTGGTTTGACCGAGGGGTTTTGTGAGCACATCAGCAACTTGCTCGAGTTCCGGAAGGTGGCACACTTGGAGTGACTTATTTAAAACCTTTTCTCTCACAAAAATAAGTCTAGCTCCATGTGTTTTGTTCTAGAATGCAAAACTGGATTGCGAGACAGAAGCTGTGGACAAGTTGTCACAATAGACCACTTTGGAAGTTCGGTTGCAATTTGCAGCTGCTTGAGAAGTGATTGAACCCAAATAACCACTAAGTTGTTGCTGCCAAGCTTCGTATTCTACCTCGGTACTAGATCTTGCAACCAGTGTTTGTTTTCTTGACCACCATGAAACCAAATTCGGGCCAAAGTAAACACATGATCCGAGAGACGACCTTCCATCATCAAAGTCCGCTCCCCAATTTGCATCAATGAAGGCTTGTAGTGAGAAAGGTTTATGTGCCTCACTTGGTTTGAGAAGTAGGCCATACGACACGCACCTTGAAGGTACCTTAGGATCCTTTTTTGACCTTCCAATGTTCCTCCAGTGGTTGTGCCAAAAATTGACACACTTTGCCTACACTATAACATATCTCGGGTCTAGTTATGGTTGCATATTGCAATGCACCCCAACCTGACTTTTGTAAAGGGTAGGATTATCCATGTAATTGCCTCCATACTTTGTGAGTTTGCAATTACTAACCATTGGAGTTGGAAGACTCTTTTGCTTCGCCATATTGGCCTTGGAGAGGAGATCCGTGATGTATTTTGTTTGTGTGACAACAAGAGAGAGCCAGAATGCAACTTTTTAATCTCAATGCCAAGAAAATAGTCCAAATCACCCATTTGTTTGAGGGCAAAGGCTGCATTTAACTTGCTAATAAGAGCTGAAATTCGTTGAGAAGAGGAACCAGTAATAATAATGTCATCAACGTAAACCAACACATAAGTATTGTGACCATCTCTAGTGTGAATGAATAGAGAGGGATCACACCTACTGGGCCTAAAACCAAACTGCAGTAAAGTTTTAGTCAGACGCTCAAACCATGCCCTCGGGGCTTGTTTTAAACCATAGATAGCTTTGTTTAGGCGACAAACTTGAGCAGGTTTATCACTTACAAAGCCATAGGGTTGGTCCATGTAGACTTCTTCTTCTAGGATCCCATTTAAAAAGGCGTTATTTATATCCAGTCTGTTGTATAGGCCAATTATAAGTGACAAAGAAGAGTGAGTATGATGCGAATTGTGACAGATTTTACAACGGGCGAAAAAGTCTCAGGATAGTCCCTTCCAAGCTTTTGATGAAACCCTTTTGCAACTAAGCGAGCCTTATATTTATTAATGGACCCATCGGGTTCTCTTGACTCTAAACACCCATTTGCACCCTATAGATTGCTTTCCGGTGGTAAATCCACAAGAGTCCAAGTGCCATTGGCCAGGAAGGCATCAAATTCACACTACATAGCTTGCTGCCACTTTGTGGGTAAGGCTAAGGCTTGCTTAGGAGATGAGGGTTCGCATGTGTTAACAAGGCCTTTGGGTTGGGAAGCAAGCTGTATAGTTTTAGATCTAGTAGCCATAGGGTGAATATTAGTGGGTGGAACTGTGATTCGATGGAACTGGATGAGGTTGAATTTGACAATTGTGACTCATAAATGGGTGTTAAACCCGAGTGAAGTGAGAGGCGGGGAGAGGAGACACAGATGACAAGGGACTAGGATGTGAAGGAGGATGAGGACTATGACTTAGATTAGGTGCTTTGGTTGTGAGCTAGAATTAGAGAGGGAAGGGTTGGACTAATGAAAAGTGGAGGGAGCAGAGTGATGAGGCGAGAACATTGAGAGGCATAGGGCTGCCACCATAAGAGGAAAGAGAGGAAGGACTAGGTGGTACAAAGTGCTGGCTTGTCGGCAAAAGGAAATTTCAATTCATCAAATTGAACATCTTTAGAGATGTACAACCTCCCATCTTTGGAAAGACATTTATAACCCTTGTGTGAGGTAGAATAACCAAGAAAGGTACACTCACAAGAACGATATTCAAGTTTATTCTTATTGTAAGGTCTTAAGCAAGGGTAACAAGCACACCCAAAGACCCTATGAAAATGATAATCGGGTTCAGTTTTGAAAAGCATAGAGTAGGGGGACTGATTTCTCAGAAGAGGTGTAGGGAGTCTATTTATCAAGTATACTGCTGTGGAAAAGGCATGGTCCCAAAATTTTGTGGGAAGAGAAGCTTGGGCCAATAGTGTGAGCCCTGTTTCTACTATGTGACGATGTTTTCTCTCCACCACACCATTTTGGTGATGGGTGTGGGGACAAATGTCCCCGTGGACAATGCCAAGGTCGACAGGAACTTTGTAAAGGGACGAAACTCTCCCCCAATCGGTTTGAAGCGACCATGATGTTAGGACCGAAATTGCACCTTGATTAACTCCCGAAACTGTTTAAAAACAATTAGTGTTTCTGATTTTTGTTTAAGGAAAAACAGCCAAGTGTATCTTGAACATGCATCAACAATAGAAAAGTAGTAGGAGTAACCCCCAGTTGAGCACATAGGTGCTGGTCCCCACAAGTCTAGAAAGAGCAATTCAAAAGGTTTGTAATATACGAGAAGTAGAGGGATGGGAGGGCAATCTATGGGACTTTCCAAAACAACAAGGAACACAAAAGTCCAACGAATTTTTATTAATATTGGGAACATTACATTGAGTAAGGACTTGTTTAATAGCCAAGTCATTAGGATGCCCTAGTCTACAGTGCCATATATTATAGGTAAGAGGCACTTTATTACATTGAGAGGTTAACAACTGACTCCTAGAACTAGAATTGATTGAATCATCTTTACATAGAATGACACTTTGAGACAAGCTGGAACTTGAATCTTGGAAGATGAGGAGTGTCTTGGATCTACCGAAAAATTGGAAAACACAGAGACCTTCAGAGTAATCTGTCCCCTAAGAGAATTATGTGATTAACCTGAGATTTAACAAAGAAACCATGAGACAAAAACTCAAAGTACACATAATTATCCCTAGAGAAACGACTGACACTGATAAGGTTTTTAGTTATAGTAGGAACATATAAAAGATGTGGGAGAGTGAAGGTGATAGTGGTGTCTATGGGTGAGTTAACACATGCAGATCCAATAAGCAATTTTCAAACCAAGGCCATTACCCATATAGATTTGTGCGAGGTGTTTGAGTGTCCATTTCCTGAGTCGATTTGCGGCATTGGAAGTAACATGATGAGTTGCTCCACTATCGAGATACCATGGTCCGTAAAATTCGGTTCAGATTAGCTAGCATAGCCATGGGGCCATTGGGGCCATTGGAAGACCGATAACGGTATTGTCGGGCCTTGAGTGAAAGCGTGAAGAATTGTGCCAAGGCAATTGCTCTAAGCTTATTTGATCGAAAAGGAACTTGAGAAGGTGTTGGATGCTGAAACCGAGAGAAGCCTTGAGGAACCGAATGCCGGCGAGAGTAGGCAGCATACTTCAACCGAGAAGGCTGCCTTGAACCGGATGGAGCAACAAGATTAGGTCGGGATTGATTGCCAAAATTGCCATTAGGTGGCTGAAATTGAAAACCTCTCGCTATCGATTGTAGTTGGTATCATATCGATACCAACAGGTTTGGAGCCTCATGACCATTGCGATGGCAAATCGACATGAAAGGTTGGATCCACCACGATTTCCATAGCGACCACCACGACCACGACCTCTATAACCAAATCGGCCACCACGTCCTCCTCGGAAACCGGATCCAAAATTCGAATTAGAGGACTGAAATTGCTGTTGAAATTGAGGAGGAAAGGAAGAGGAGGAGGAGGACGAAGGAACCCGATTAGAATTTGGTGGCTGAGATCTTTGATTGAGTCAAATTGAGGAGAGAAAGCATCTTGAGATTGTTTGGATTTGGACCTCTCCAACCTTGATTCATGCGACGAGGAAGGAGAGATTCTAGCTCCAAATGAATAGGGTTCCACCACGACTCTCAATTGTTGGAAAGAGGATATGATACTCCTCAGGTAATCCTTCATGAATGGCATCAATATGCTCATGAAACGTCACTGGACTACCGATTGAAGCAAGAGCATCAATGAGAGCTTTGATTCTCAACATGTATTCAGAAATTGTGTGATCTCCCTTTACCATGTGTCGGAGCTCCGATCGTAATTGCATGCTTCTCGCCTTTGTTTGAGAGTTGAAGTAACTGTGGAGTTCATCCCACAGCTCCCACGCATGAGTACAGCCAACTACGCGCGCATGAATGGAGTCAGAGGCCGAGTTGAGAAGCCAAATGAAGAGGTGCTGGTCTTGAGCTTCCCATGCCTGGAACTCGGGATTCAAAGTGTCACTGAGCCGATCCGCATCAGTGAGGTACCTTGGAGGAATGCGAGGACACGCGACGAATCTCTCGAGACGATTCGCACGGATGACAGCTTCAACGATTTGCTTCCAATGAAGGAAGTTCTTGTCGGTGAGCTTGGTGGTGATTACAGACGAGAGGTTAGGAGCGGTCGATGGCGGCGGCGGGGGAGGCGGCGGTGGCGGTGGATCGTCACCATTGAGTGATGCGGAAGCCATGGTCGAGCAATTCAAGCTCTGGATACCATGTAAGAAACCTAACAAGGACAGAGAAAGAGATAGAGGAGAGAATATTCTACAGAATTCTGAAAGTATATTTCTGATTTTCTTAATCATGAGAGGCAGTTACATCTATGTATTTATACAAGGGAATAGAGTGTTCTAGAGATACTTTGTTGTAACTGCTTAGGGCAGCTGACTCAGCAAGGTGCTAATCAGCTGCAACATTCTAACTATACACCCTAACACACCCCCTTATAATTGGAGGGTGTTGGTTTTACAGAATTCCCTAACACCTCTCACAGCCTCTTGAAGATCACTGGAAAGCTGTGAAGAGGATCCTTCGGTATCTCAAAGGCACCATTAATCATGGCCTCCTAATACAACCCGCACCACTACATCAGCCTCTTTCTCTAATCGGGTTCTGTGATGCTGATTGGGCATCGGACCCGGATGATAGGAGATCAACCTCGGGTGCATGTGTGTACTTTTGCCCCAACTTGGTTTCCTGGTGGTCAAAGAAACAGACACTGGTGGCTAGGTCCGGTTCTGAGGCCGAATACAGGAGTATGGCCAACCTATCTGCTGAAATTCTATGGCTGTAGTCTCTGCTAGCAGAGTTAAAAGTCAAAATTCAAACCCCCAAAATTCTATGTGACAACCTCAGTACGATTTCCCTAGCCCATTATCCTGTGTTACACTCACACACCAAGCATATGGAGCTGGATATATTCTTTGTTAGAGAAAAGGTTTTGAACAGAATCTCATTGTTTGACATGTCCCTGCACAAGACCAGTGGGCAGATGTTTTGACAAAGCCCTTGTCAGCAGCTCGGTTCTCTGTTTTTAGAGACAAAAACTGAGTGTTTGACAAGCTCACACTTGGTCAATCACCCTGAGTTTGTATGGGGGAATGTTAGAGATCTCTTGTGTTTAGTATTGCTGTGTATTGAATACACGTACACTTGTATAGATTAGAATGTGCTAGATGTGCCAGCTGTAATTCTGTTACTCAGTTACTTCTGTAACTGACTTAAGCTATCAGTATAAATACCGACGAGCTTCACTGTAATCATTTGAGAAATGAATATCAGATTATGATTTCTTCAATCTCTCACAAATTCTCTCTTCTACCAAATTATAATTTGTAGTGGTCCTTGCTATATGTTTAGGGGTTGGTAGTTGCATTTGAGAAATGTAAATGGTTGTATACAAAATGTGCATTTTAACCGTATCGTGCATTATGGAAGATAGTTTCGAAATTGAAGTTTCTAATTGGATGGGGAAATATTTTTGACTATTAAAAGATCTGAATCATTAAGCATGTTTCATTCGTCCAAAAGCTTTTGAGGGAAAGAAAAAAGGAATTCTTTAACAATCAACCTCTCGTCTGGTTTATAATATTGAGAGGTTCATGAGTAACTAGTGACTACTTATTTCTTAATTAGTAGCCACTTGATTGGTTAATTGTTGCTAATCTGGAAATACTTTACCAATAATTCCTTTTTTTTTTTGGGGGGGGTGGGTGGAGGTAAATTTTAGCTTGAGTGAATTGAGTGCGAATAGCCTAAGTGCTTTGGTACTTGACCCCTGGGTTTTCACTAGTTTTTAAGTTTATTGCAAGTTTGACATTCGTGATATGCATATCAAATGAATGCATTGTAACATGCTCTTTCAAACTGCAAAAGAAAAGTAGGAAGATGAATCATTTTACCAGTTTCTGATACCTTAATGTGTTTCCAGGATTTTTTGTTGATATCAATTTATTCAAGGCAAACAAGGAGAGAGCCACTGAAATTTCTAAGAACAACAGTATAAGTGGAAGTGGTGGCATCAACTCTGAGAAAGATGACTTGGCTGATGAAGATGCAAATTTAATGGTCAAATTGAAATTTCTTACTTATAAGGTATACATCTATTCTATGTCTGAAATCTCTATAAATTGTATTTAAAAATCATGTTAGGTATGCATTTATTTGGTAACATGGTGCTTGTAGTACATGTCTGTTGTTTTAACTGCATTTTGAGATAATACTGTCTTTGTTCCCTTCTATCGTTTAAATTTATCAATTGGAAACAATGTAGCTTGTGTTCTTCTTGTTAAGTGTGCATTATATTTATGCAATCCGGTTGTTAGTGAGTATGAATAGATTAGTTAGTATATTGTTAGAGGCAATTATGATTTAGTTAGACTCTGCTTTGAGTCAGCTAGAATCCGTTAGTGATACCAAGCTATTATAAATAGCTTCTATCTCTGTATTGGTTGATTAACAATTACATAATACAATTTCAGTTTCTCTTTCCCTCGATTCTCTTTCTTTTCTCTTCTTTCTCTGTATCCGTTTCTAATATGGTATCGAGCTTAAAGGTTCTAGGCCATGGCTTTCGCAACTAAAGCGATCCACCGCCCCCATCCGCCGCCACCGCCACCGCCACCGCCACCGTCGCAATCTTCTCTACCTAACTTTGCTTCGATTGTTACAAAGTGAAACTCACCGATAACAATTTTCTTCACTGAAACAAGTCATAGAAGCCGTGATTCAAGCAAATCACCTTGAACGCTTCGATGCTCCCTAGAATTCCACCGAGGTATCTCTCAAGAAGATCGTGTTTCCGATCGTGTCAATCCCGAGTACTCGGCTTGGGAGGCACGGGATCAACACTGTTCATATGGATGTTGAACACTCTTTTCGATTCGATGCATGCGCGTGTGATTGGTTGCGCTCATGCTTGGGAACTCTGGGATGAGATTCATAATCTTCAATGTGCTGATGAAGATTCGTAGTGCGCAGCTGAGATCTGAGTTGCGACACATCACCAAAGCTGATCGCAAGATCAATGAATATTTGTTGAGGATCAAAGCGATTGTTGATTGTTTGGCTTCGATCGGGAGCCCTATCACTCTTCAAGAGCACATCAATGCAATCCTTGAAGGTCTTCCGGAAAGAGTATCATCTTCTGCTCCCCTACGATTGAATCGCATCTAGGTCAATACTCGGTTCTTGAGAGATTGAAGTACTTTTGCTCTCTCACGAATCTCGTTTGGAACGATTGAAGGCTAAGACTGCGATTGACACCTTCTCTGTCAATGTAGCTTATACTGCTACTCAATCACCTCACAATACCAACAATTTGCCACATCAGGTGATCAATTCTCAGCCTCAATCCTCCTCCAATTCCTTCCAACATAATAATCAGTTTGCTAATCCTAATTCCACTTTTCAATCATCTGGTAATGGCTATCGTGGTGGCCGCTATGGCTCTTTGTGGCGGAGGTCGAGGAGGAATACTATAATCGTGGAGGAATTGAGTGCAAATTTGCCATCGCACCAATCATACTGCAGATAATTGCTACTATCGGTTTGATCAGCAATACACAACTCAAGGGAATCAACCTTATCAGTCCCAGTCACAGTACTATGCACCACCTCCTCAGTCTCAGAACTCATCTCAGTATTATGCTCCACCTCCTCAGTCTCAGAACTCAAATTTTGTTCAGTATCCTCGTCAATCGAATCAGCACCAGTTCAATCAGCAAGCTTCCAACTCAGCCAATCTGCCACCTCTATTGCCACTACCTTGGCATAACTCTCGGTCTTCTCGTGCCTCTGAATCTGGTGGTCTTATGGCTATGGTTGCTGCTGGTCAAGGTCCTATGACTATGGTTGCCTCTGGATCAGAATCAGATTCTAACATGTGGTATGTTGATAGTGGTGCCTGTTAGAAAATCGGAGAAATATCTGATAATATCTTTTCATATCTTACAGTATCCTAGATAATCTCTTAGGATTTATTTCTTATTTATATTTTATGATTTGATTCTCTATTTCATTAAGATTAGGATTCTACTTTTAGTATAAATAGGACTATTGGGTTGTCTTTTGTAATCACATCATCATTACATCAATTCAATATCAGTCTTATTATTTTAGTTTTTTTCTCTCTTTTCCTCTTTCCCTACCTAAAAACCTTCCAATTCAACATGGTATCTAGAGCCAGACAAAGGTACCATCCTCCGTGACTTGTCTCGTCACTATTCAGCTGTGGAGTTCCGCTAAGTTTGAAGGAACGCAAATCATCTTATCATTATTTTCTCAGTCATACAAAACCCTGCCATTTTTTTCTCTTCTCCATTGTGTTCTTCTTTTCCGGTGCGTTCTGTCTTTCCGACCCTCGTTCTTGTCCTGTCAGCCACTGTTAGCCACCTTCCGCCGTCGTCTCCAGCCACCAACCACATCACCATACTGCTGTCGTCGGACGATCTGTCCAACCGTCTAGAAAGCGCCGCCGTCTACCTCCCGACGCGCCTCCACGCGCGTCTCTTCCGACCGCTAGCAGCCGAGCGGGCACATATTCCTCCCGCGTGGCGTGCACGTCCGATCCACTGTTCCAACCGATGTTTCCAGCACCGAACTTGTTGTTCCCTCGCTCTCTATGGATCTCGTGCTCACCTCCTTCATCGGACCTCTTTTGAGCAACGTCCTTGTGTGTTGTATAGTTCGTGTACTGTGATTTCGGTTATTTGCATTTGTGTTCGACCCATGGCTAGTTCTATCTCCTCAGATGAAGGACTCCCCATCATATAAGTGTGGCTTCTCTTCCCACCGACGATCATTCCGGTGGTAACCCTTTTCCCATGGATAAATCATATTAGTGGTGACTTTTGTTCCACCGACGATCATTCCGGTGGTCTTTTTTCCCACATATGAATCATATTAGTTGTAACTTCTATTTCCGTCGATGGTTGACTTATGTTGGCTATGACCCACACTAGCCCAACTCATTGTCCTAGATGCTCGCCCGCTCTTTTCCTAGATGCACTGACCCGTCTTTCTCCCGGATGCACTAGCCTTCGCCCCTTGTCCCAGATGCACTGGCCTCGTCTTAGTCCTGGAAGTAGTTGTCTAACTTAATTTCAATTTGAAATAATTTGGGTCTCCAATATTGTTGTTGAAGCTTCCAAATGTGGTTTTGAGGAGTTCGGACCTTGTTTTGTTAGATTGCTTGCAAAGAAATTTCTGTCAGGCTGATGATCATTCCAGCTATCTTGCTAAGTTATCTTTCCAAAGAACTCCTCAGGTCTCTCAACATTCTTGAGTTGCCTTCCACCAATAATTTTCATCAAGCTTAGTTTTTTTTTTTTAAAATTTTAATTTGAGGGGAAATGCATTGTTTTCATGTAACAAGCTTAAAGCTTAGTAAGCTTTAGCTTGAGGGGGAGTGTTAGAAAATCAGAGAAATATCTAATAATATCTTTTAATATCTTAGCATATCTTAGAGTATCCTAGATAATCTCTTAGGATTTATTTCTTATTTATATTTTATGATTTGATTCTCTATTTGATTAAGATTAGGATTCTACTTTCAGTATAAATAGGACTATTGGGTTGTCTTCTGTAATCACATCATCATTACATCAATTTAATATTAGTCTTGTTATTTCTTAGTTTGTTTCTCTCTTTTCCTCTTTCCCTCCCTAAAAACCTTCCAATTCAACAGTGCCACACATCATGTTACCTCTGAAATGGCTAATCTTCAGCAACATTCTAACACTAGTGGCCTAGATCAAGTTTTCATGGGTAATGGACTTGGCCTCTCAATTAATTCTATTGGTTCTGCTTATTTCATTTCACCCCTTGATACCACTATCACATTGACACTCAAAGATATTCTATATGTGCCTAAAATTACCAAAAATCTTCTTAGTGTCAGTAAGTTTTCACAAGATAACAATGTTTTCTTTCAATTCTATTCTCATGAGTGTTATGTCATTTCTCAGGTCACTAAGCAAGTTCTCCTTGTTGGCCAAGTCAATCCTCAAGGTCTATATGTTTTTCCAAGTCTTACAGTAGCTGCAAAGACTTCCTCAGTGTCATCACAATTCTTAGTGTATCTAGATCTAGTCCTTTGAGTTGTAATCTCTTAGGTTCATATTTAAATAAAGAGGTTTCTTGTAACTCTGTTTCTAGCAATAGCAGTAGCAGCACTCATACTAATGTGCCTAATTCCTATTACATTTGGCACTGCAGGTTAGGACATGCCAATGATGCTGCCTTGAAAACTGTTCTACAGCATTGTAACCTACCATATATGAATAAAACTGTTCTTGATTTCTGCAATGCTTGTTTTGGTAAATCACACAGACTGCCCTCTAATCCCTCTACTTCTGTGTATAATAAACCGTTTGAACTGCTTTTCCTTGATCTTTGGGGACCATCACCAGTTCATTCAATCTCTGGACACTCATATTATTTGTCCATTGTTGATGCTCATTCCAAGTTTACTTGGCTGTTTCTCTTAAAACAAAAGTCAGAAACATTAAGCATCTTTAAACAATTCTTAGAGTTTGTCAAAACTCAATTTCAAACTATGATTAAGTCTGTCCAAACAGACTGTGGTGGGGAATTTCGCCCCTTTGCCAAGTTTCTTACTGAATTAGGCATTGTTCACAGGGTCATTTGTCCTAACTCTCACTAGGAGTGTTGAGAGAAAGCACAGACATATTGTTGAAACAGGGCTTGCCCTTCTTTCTCAAGCCTCACTTCCAATGAATTTCTGGGATTATGCTTTCTCTACTGCCACCTATCTCATCAATAGGTTGCCTACCCCAACTCTTTCAAATAAAACTCTGTTTGTTGTCCTATACAACAAAGACCCTGATTATTCCTTCCTAAGGGTCTTTGGATGTGCATGCTATCCATGTTTAAGACCATACAACAAAAATAAACTGCAGTTCAGATCTAGTGAGTGTACCTTCTTGGGTTATTCTCCTTCCCACAGAGGATATAGGTGTCTCTCTAAAGAGGGCAGGCTGTACATTTCAAAAGATGTGCAATTCAATGAATACAAATTTCCTCTTACCACTTATTCAAGCCCAAATTCTGGTCCTGACACCACTGTTGAGTCAGTTTGTCCCACACCTCTCACTTTTATTCCCTTTTCCTTTCCGAGCCACGGTCAAGTTTGCACCTAGTCCTCCACCTGAAAGTGTCCCTGCTCCTTCACCTACTCTCTCAGCCTTATTTCCCAACAGTGAGTCTCCTAACTCTCCTACATCTAATCACTCCTCATCACCTTCTTTGCACTCAGGCCTTGCACCATGTGAAATATTGATTTCATTCCTTAATTCAGAATAGGTACAATATAGGTTTAAATAGAAAGACATATACATCAAACGAGGATCCCATAAAAAAGGAAAGAAAAAAATCAAATCCTAGCCTAATCGGGAAATGAATCGGGACATTAATTAGGAGGGATAATATATGCGGGAATCCCTTGAATACAGCAATTACATATTTCAACTGCCCTAATAAAGATATTGGAATCAATCATTAATGGCTGATTCATATATCATATTTGGCAACCAACACTCCCCCTCAAGTTGGGTAATAGATATCAATCATGCCCAACTTGGATATTAGGTTCTCATGACTTGTGAAGAGCTTTAGTTAATATGTCTGCTGTTTGATGATTGGAGGGAGTATATTCTAGTTTGACAATCTCATCATCTAATTTCTCCTTTATGAAATGCCCGCTCTATTTCCCATGTTTGGTTCTATCATGCTGGACTGGGTTTTTGGCAATGTTGATTGCTGCCTTATTGTTTCAAAACAGTCTCATGGTGCGATCTGTTAACACTCCAAGCTCCTTAAGCATTCGTTGCAGCCATAGACTGAACCTAAACGCCACGCACTGCTTCTAGCAACAACTGATTGCTTCTTGCTTCTCCAAGTGACCAAGTTTCCCCACACATGAGCAATACCCGCTTGTTGATTTCCTATCAGTCACCGAACCAGCCCAATCAGCATCTATGAATATTTCCACATTTTTGTTCAGATTCTTCTTGAAGTGGAGACCTCTTCCTGGTGTCTTTTTAGGTCTTTGGAGGATCCGGTTTACAGCTTTCATGTGATCTTCAGCTGGATCATTCATGAACCGACTTACCATACTCACAGAATAGCCAATATCTGGTCTAGTGTGGGTTAGATAAATCAGTTTTCCTACCAATCTTTGGTATCTTTCTTTATCAGTAGGAGAACTTCCTTCTCCAGCTGTGAGTTTTAAGTTAGGTTCCATGAGGGTATCTGCTGGCCTGCATCCCAACATTCCTGTTTCTTCTGGTAAATCCAGCAATACTTTCTTTGGGATATATAAATTCCATGAGTGGATCGGGCAACTTCCATCCCAAGGAAATATTTCATGTGTTCAAGGTTCTTAACTTCAAATTCTTTGGCTAGGAACCCCTTAAGTTCTTCTATTTCTTCTTGATCATCTCCTCGAGATGATGATGTAAATCCACATAGACAATAAATATTGCTATTTTCCCATCTCTAGAGTGCTTAACCAACATTGTATGATCTGTTTGGCTCGAGTGAATCCATGTCTCTTAACAACACGAGTTAGTCTATCAAACCATGCTCATGGGGATTGTTTGAGACCATAGAGGGATTTTTGTAGTTTGCATACCTTGCCAATTGTTTCAGCAGTTTCAAGACCTGGTGGAATCTTCATGGAAACTTCCTCTTCGAGTTCACCATTTAGGAATGCATTCTTGATGTCTAGTTGGTGAAGGGGCCAATCTAGATTGGTTGCTAAGGATAGGATGACTTGAATTGAGTTTAATTTTGCACCTGGGGCAAATGTTTCCTCATAGTATATTCCATAGGATTGGGTGAATCCACTTTGCCACCAAGCGGGCTTTGTATCTATTCACACTTCCATCCGCATTATGCTTAATAGAGAAGATCCATTTGCACCCAACCGGTTTCTTCCCTTTTGGCAGTTCCTCAAACTTCCATGTGCCATTCTTTTCTAGTGCTTCGATTTCTTCTTCTACTGCAGCTTTCCACTCTGCTTGTTGGACAGCTTCTTGGATATCACGAGGAAGTTTTATGTTGTCCAATAAATGCCCTGAATTCCTGTGACAGCTTTCCATAGGAAACATACTAATCAATTGGGTGTTGAGTACATGATCTCACCCCTTTTCTCGAGGCAATTGGTTTGTCTAGATTATCCTCATTTTCATTACAATCATCATCCATTAAATTAGAGTTAGGCTCAAGAAGTGTGTTACCTTGGTGAATTTCAGGTGGTTCTGAATTTTGGCCAGAATTTTGGTTGAGCCTTGGAGATGTGCAGATTTCTTCCTCCCTTCGAGTTTTCTTCTTCCTTATGAAGACCCGCAGCTCCTTGCTCCCTTGATTAGTGGGTTTGGTTACAACTTCTTCTGCTGGTTACATTTCTGGTTCAACTATTTGACCAGCCACAAGATCAATTTCGTTCAGCTACTAGTTGACCAGTCATTGGATCAATTTCTGGTTCAGTTACTTGGTTTAAATTCTGCTCAACTGTGACATTTTGCTCAGGTTCCACATCAACCAAAATGTGGGATTGAATAGCTCCTTGCTTCTCCCCTGTATGCCAATTTTGGGGTAGAAAGGTTGGTCTTTGAAAAAGGTTACATCCATGGAATGGTAGAATTTTCTGGTTGTGGGAGAGTAGCATTTATACCCTTTCTTGTTTGGTGCATAGCCTAGAAATATGCACTTCACAGCTTTTGGGTCCAACTTGCAGTGGGGTTGATGATCATGCACAAATGCGAGTGCATCCAAATATTCTAGGAGGAATAGATGTTAGGAGTTTGGTGTTTGGGTAGATGGATGAGAGGATTTGGTAAGGGGTTTTGAAATTGAGGGCTTTGGAAGGCATTACTTTTATTAGGTATGTAGCTGAGAGGACTGCTTCACCCCAAAAATGATTTGGCACATTCATGGAGAGCATGAGTGATCTCGTGACTTCATAAGATGCCGGTTTTTCCTCTCAGCGATACCATTCTGTTGTGGTGTGTTCACACAAGAGGTTTGGTGGACTATTCCATGTTGGAGCATATAGGAGCCAAGTGTGTTATGATAGTATTCACGGCCATTGTCAGTTCTGAGGACTTGGATTCTGGTCTCAAATTGAGTTTGAATCATATTGTGGAAGTTCTCAAATATTTTTCCCACTTCTGACTTTTCTTTCATAAGGAACACCCATGTAATTCTTGTATGATCGTCTATAAAAGTTACAAACCATTTAGAACCTGTTATGTTCTTAACCCGAGAAGGACCCCAAACATCACTATGAATTAATGAAAATGGCTGAGATGGTTTATATGGTTGGGCAGGGTAATGGTGGCGTGAGTGTTTGGATAATTGACAAACTTCACATTGGAAAATTCTGGAATTTTTATTGAACAGTGAAGGAAACATTTTTTCAAGATACATAAAATTTGGGTGTCCTAAACGATAGTGCCATAACATCACATTACTTCCTTGGTTCTCTCCACTTAACACGACTACATTAGCTGCATCATTTCTCTTCTTGAAGTCTTTAACTCGAAGGAAGTAGAGGCCTGCACATTCCTTAGCATTGCCAATCTTCCTCCCCGAATCCAGATCCTGAAATTCACATAGGTGAGGCAAAAATTTAGTAACACAGTTTTGGTCCTGAGTCAATTTACTTATCGATAAAATATTGCAATTCAGATTAGGAACATAGAGGACAGATTTAAGGGTGATGTCCTTAGAGATAACCACTGAACCTTTACCAGCCACTTTTGAAGTTGAACCATCAGTTATCCGAACTATAGAGTTATCATTGCATGGGACATACCCATCAAAAAGAGTAATATCCCCAGTCATGTGGTCTGAGGGTGTGGTAATATTTAGTGACGAATGAATCTCCTTGGTGCAACTCATGGAGAAGACTCTTGATCTCAAATATGGCTTAGGTATTTTCCTTATTTGAGTAGGTCTCCTTAGTTGCGCTCCATATCTCTGCTGCAGTGCCGTAGTACATGAAAATTTCCCCGGTTTCATTTGTCAACGAGTTTAACAGCCATGACATGACTTGGCTGTTCTCAAGTTTCCACTTTGGGTGGTTGGGATCTTTCTTCTCAGGTTCTTTGGCTTCACCAGTGATGAATTCCTCCTTTCCCTTTCCTTGAGGGAAAATCTTGACAGATCTTGCCCATTGGGTATAATTCTGGCCATTCAATTTGTAGCCAGTGATGGGTAGGATGGTGTTTTCGGTCGGATTGGTAATGTTAGTCATTCCAGTTGCCGATTTAGGGTCTGGGCTTGAGACTGAGCTGTTGTCTTCGGTCATGGGAATGGTATTTCTCACTTGGATCGAATTGCTCGATACCATGTGAAATATTGATTTCATTCCTTAATTGAGAATAGGTACAATGTAGGTTTAAATAGAAAGACATATACATCAAACGGGATCCCGAGAAAAAGGAAAGAAAAAATCAAATCCTAGCCTAATCGGAAATGAATCGGGACATTAATTAGGAGGGATAATATGTACAAGAATCCCTTGAATACAACAATTACATATTCTGACTGCCCTAATAAAGATATTGGAATCAATCATTAATGGTTGATTCATATATCATATTTGGCAACCAACACACCACAATATCCCACCTCTCCAACTCCCTGCTCCTAGTATGTCCAACACTTCTCACGGTCTATCTCCACCCATTATGCAGCCTGCTAACACTCATAATACGATTTACAAGATCAAAGGCTAGAGTGTCGCTGTCCTACTTACACAAGTTGAACCCCATTCACCTAAGGTGTTAGAAACAGAGCGAAACGAGAAAGAGTAGAGAAAGAGAAGAGTTGAGAGAAATTTCTGAAAAATGAATTGTTCATTCACATATGAACTTGATACAAGAATGAGCTTTATATCGGAGGAGTGTAAGCGCCTCTAACTAACCTCTACTAACTCGCATCTAACAAACTTCTTCTAATCTAACAAACCTCTTCTAACGCCTCTCTAACGAGAATAGGCCGCAATCGGCTAAGGCATGACTAGTAAGCTTGGCTTACTACACAAGAGTGGGTTTACAACCATTACTAACATACCCCTTTGAAAACTAAGGTGGGTTTACAAGTGCTAGATAATCTAGAACTCCTAGATTACTTCTCGAGTTCTTCAAATGCAGTCCGTGAGAGTGGTTTTGGTAAGTAGATCAGCCACTTGATCAACTCCGGGTAGATGACAGAGAGAAGTGAGTGACTTGTTTAGGACCTTTTCTCTTACAAAGAAAATATCTAGCTCCATGTGCTTTGTTCTTGAGTGAAGAACAGGATTATGAGATAGTGAAATAGTGCTTAGATTATCACAATACACCACCTGGTGTTTGAAACTTGATATGCGGTTCCTTCAACAGAGATTGGATTCAAAGAACTTCAGTATGTAGTTCTTTGCCAGCCCTCTATACTCGCTTCTGTACTAGATCTTGCTACTAGAGGTCATTTTAGAGACCACCAAGATACTAGATTGGGTCCAAAGTAAACACAAGAGCCTGATGTTGACCTTCGATCATCTAAATCTGCTGCCCAGTCAGCATCAGTAAAGGCTTGAATGGAGAAGAATGCACCAGGATTTGCAGGTTTTATGACTAGACCATGAGTAATAGTACTTCTTAGGTACCTTAGGATGCGTTTCACTGCCTTCCAATGATCCTCTAGAGGTTGAGAAAGATACTGACAAACTTTGCTTACACTGTAACAAATTTATGGCCTGGTTATGGTGGCATACTGTAATGCCCCAACAATGGATCTGTACAGTGTAGGATCATTCATGTAGTTGGCTCCAATTTTAGTTAACTTGCTATTGCTAACCATAGGTGTAGGTGATCTTTATGCATTGCTCATGTTGGCCTTGGCAAGTAAGTCCCGGATGTACTTGGACTGAGATAAAAGAATGCCCTTATTGTGAGCCAAGTGCTTTACTTCTACCCCCAAAAAATAGTCTAGGTTTCCAAGGTGCTTGAGAGCAAAGGTGGAGCTGAGTTTCTGAATAATGGCTGAGATATGGGCAAGAGATGAGCCTGCGACTATAATGTCATCAACATAAACTAGAATGTAAGTGCAGTGGCCAGCATGTGTATGGATAAAGAGAGATGGATCACACCTACTAGTTTGAAATCCAAACTGCACAAGTGCCTTTGTTAATCTTTCAAACCAGGCTCTTGGGTCTTGTTTAAGCCCATAGATGGCACGATTCAGCCTGCATACCTGAACAGAATTGGAGCTTTTGAACCCAATAGGTTGCTCCATGTATACTTCTTCAGACAATAATCCATTTAGGAAAGCATTATTAATGTCTAGCTGCTTTGTATGGACCAAATTGTAGGTGATGCTAGAGTCAAAATTATTCTGACTGTGACGAGTTTAACCACGGGGAGAATGTTTACGAGTAATCTCTCCCTAACTCGCCGATGAAATCCTTTTGCAACCAGCCTGGCCTTGTACTTGTTTATAGTGCCATCTGGGTTCTCTTTGACCCGAACACCCATTTACAACCAATGGCCTTTTTGTTAGGTGGGAGATCAACTAATGTCCATGTGTTGTTGTGCATTAATGCATTGTATTCCTTTTGCATTGCCTCAAACCACCGAGGAATGGTCAAAGCTTCAATAGGTGAAGAAGGTTCCGCATGTGTTAGCAACAAAGTAGGAGCTAGCAAGCCCGACTTTAGACCTAGTGATCATGGGATGGGCATTAAGAGGTGCATGTCTTTGGACTAGAGGATCTTCCCGATGACGGATGAGAGGAACCACTAGGTGTTAACCCACAATGAAGAGAAGAGAAGGAGTGCTGGTTGCGTATGATGAGAAGAGAGGATTTGGACACGGGGAGGAGAAGCTTGATTAAGAGGTGTAACTAGGAGGGAGACCGAGGTTGAACCATATGGATTGGATGGAAATGCGGGAGAGCAGAACTAGGAATGGGAGGAACAATTATTAGAGGAGTGTTGCTAGGACTAGTGGATGTTACTGAATCTGTTGGCTTGAGAACTTCTTTTGCAAATGGGAATTGATGTTCATTAAATTGGACATCTTTAGAGATATACAAGCGGCCATCTTTAGCTAGACATTTGTATCCCTTGTGAGAGGAAGAATAACCAAGAAAAGTGCACTCCCTGGTTCTGAATTCAAGTTTGTTTTTATTGTAGGGTCTAAGGCACGGATAGCATGCACAACCAAACACCTTTAAGATTGAGTAGTCAGGATCAGACTTATACAGAACAAAGTAGGGTGTTTGATCGGAAAGAACAGGTGTAGGGAGGCGATTAATGAGAAAGGTTGCCGTGCAGAAGGAATGATCCCAATAAGACATAGGAAGTGAGGCATGTGCAAGTAATGCTAAGCCAGTTTCAACTATGTGACGATGCTTACGTTCAATAGAACCATTTTGATGATGGGTGTGGGGGCAAATGACTCTATGCTGAACACCCAAATCAGCCAAGAACCTAGTAAAGGGTCTGAATTCCCCACCCCAGTCAGACTGAACTGCCTTAATGCATGCACCAAATTGGACTTTAACAAGTTCAAAGAACTGTTTGAAGGTGTTTAGAGTGTCTGATTTTTGTTTTAACAGAAATATCCAAGTGAATTTTGAGCATGCATCCATGATGGAAAAATAGTATTGATATCCCATAGATGATTTAACAGGTGCTGGCCCCCATAAGTCAAGAAAGAGTAAGTCAAAAGGATGCGCATAAGTAGTCATGGATGAGTGAGAAGGAAGCCTATGAGACTTGGCAAAACAACAAGCAGTACAGAAATCCAAAGTATTTTTATTAATATGAGAGAGATTACATTTGTGGAGTATAGATTTCATTGCCACATCATTGGCATGTCCTAGTCTACAGTGCCAAATGTAATGAGATGTGGGCACTTTATTTACATTGTTTATAGTAGAATTGGAAGAGATACACTTTGTCAAGGGAGTGGGGGAAGAAACACTTAGACAAGCAGGGAAACTCGACAGACCAGCAGCATTTGATTGAGCCTTGGAAACTATAGTGAGCTGATGAAACACATATAAACCTGCAGAGTTCACAGAACCTTCTAGAAGAACTTTATGATTATCCTGTGATTTAACAAAACAAAGATGAGGAAGAAACTCAAAGTAGACATTGTTATCTGTTGAAAAACGACTAACACTCAACAGATTTTTGGTTATAGTTGGAACATAAAGGATGTTAGAAAGGTTTAATGTGCGGGTGTGATCAAAAGGTGACCTAACACATGCAGTTCCTATTGAGAGTATAGATAAGCCAAGACCATTACCCATGTAAATCTGGTCAATGCCACTTGGTGCAACAGGTTGGTTCAAGTTGTTGGGGTCTGCAGTAACATGGTGTGTTGCCCCACTATCAATAAACCAGGCACTAGAATCTGAACCAGAGTTTGAGGCCATCATAGCCATAGGGTTCTGTTGCTGCTGATTGCTGCTGACATGACCATTAGGGTGAGACATCTGCACATTATTGGACTGCCATAGGAGACGCAACAGAGGTTGTTGCTGAACAGGAAGTTGAGGCATGAAATTTTGTGCTGACTGGCCCGAAGCATAGTGATAGTTGGCATGAGGAGCACGTTGATGATACTGATTTGAAGAAGATTGGCCACGATACTGTCCTCTACCATAAGAACCAAAGGAATTAGCACTAGGAGGTGGTGCTGTGTAATCTTCATTGAATCGATAGTAACAATCAAGAGCACTGTGATTATTACAGCCACAAATCTGACACTCAGCTCCATTGCCAAACCTTCCATAGTTATATCTGCCAGCCCTACCACGACCACGACCACGACGTCCTCCACGTCCACCTCGAAAGCCATTGCCAAAATTGGTTGAGGGATTGTACTGTTGATAGCCTCCATTATTTGGAAAAGAGGAGGAACCTTGCTGAAAATTAGAGACTGCAGTAGAATTCACTTGATTAGTGCTATTCAGTGAAGGAATTGGACGAGAGATGGAATTAGGGTTAGGATTGGAACTGCTTTGAGCCAGATTGGCTGAGAACAGCTCTGTAACAGCATTTTTTGACTTCAACCTCTCCAACCGAGATTCATGCGACAACAATAGGGATTCAATTTCAGCAATCGAATATGGTTCAATTCTGCTCTCAATTGTGGGAAATAGGATGTGATAATCATCAGGCAAA
>JAUPTC010000453.1:0-49322 GCA_030762895.1 Sophora flavescens
AAGGGTATGTCTGGGTCCATCTGAATATGTGTGAGAGTGAGAAACCAATACGTGGATCTTACTCAATAACTACATACTAGCCACCATATAAACACATCAGCATTTACCAAATACAAACATTTATAAACAAACAGTTTATCAGTGGGTTCAATACCCCAAACATCATTCATAAAAATTATGCATGACACTTCATATTCACCATCTAAATTCGTCCTAATCTCATGAGATATCCCAACATAAAATGAGTTGATCAGACTCCAAAGCCACACTGGCTAACTTGGCACTCTGCCAATAGGTGCGCAACCTCTTCCCATCCACACAGGCACACAAGGCCAGGCACATAAGGCCAAACACATTGCTAATGTCCACACTCAGGGCACCAATAGCAAGTAAGATGGGGTCTCCATGTCCTCACTAGGCACATGAGATAAATGCATATCGTAATTACCTTTCGCCGTTGGTAATTGATGCATTGAACCACAAACCGCAGGCACGTCTGCCAAATGCATGTAAAACAATTTTGTTTTGTTCTTTTCTTTGTGTTCAATCTTTCTTTTCCGAAGCTCAAAATGGCTTACGACCACTACAAAAAAAAACCTATTTAGCGACCGAAGATTTCGATCTCTAAACATGATAATTCGGTTGCTATACTGTATAGCGACCGAATTAGCGACCGAATTAAGGGGGTAGCAGAAACCCTGGTCGCTAAATGTTTAGCGACCAAACTTATATTTCGGTCGCAAATCTGCGACCGATATTTCGGTTTCAAAAGTATATATTTCGGTCGCCGTATAGTTGGTCGCATACCCAGCTCGCCTAATTTGGTGACCGATATTCGGTCGCTAATTCGGTCGCAAATTTTTTTTTTCCTGTAACGATCCTTCCGACCAAATATAGTTTTTCAACTATTACCCCATTGATTTTTAATTTCTGATATAAACAAAATACACCAATATTTTTTTTAAATAAATAGAAAACATAAATATGATGTACTAACGATCCAAAACACCACAGTCAATATGATCAAGAAAACATATACATTAATTAACGCAAGTTTAATAATGGTTTATAAAAAAAAGTTTAATAAGTACTAATTAACGATCAAAACATAAAAATACACCACAATCAATAAATACTAATCAAAATATCAAAACTCATCAATCTTCCAAAGGGATGAACATGTAGAAACGAGAACCCCCAAGGTACTTAAACTTTGCCAATGCACCAGTGGACAACAAATACAACTCCCTGATACCATTTGTATCTGTTGCAAAATATGGGCGATCCTCATGGATTACTATATTCCCATTGAACAGATTTCCGCTTTTGTCTTCAATAGTCACAACACGCGGTATTTGTTGTCCCCAACGACGGTAGAATGATCGCGGGATTGAAATCAAATCCTGCAAATACACAAGAACAATTTAGTAAATGATTAGTTTATGCCTTAACCATCATTACGTGAATCCGATCGTTATTCTTAAGTTGATGAGATACTGCACATGATCTATATGGATGGCTGTCTCAAAACATTTAGTCGGGTCCATTTTCTGATAAAACGATAAGGAAAACAAGTCATATGTCTAAACTTCATCAAGTGATAATAAGAAAAGATGGAAAGATCCATGTAGCATACTATCATGTTAAAATAGAACAAAGAAATGCAACTTCACATGCAACTTTACATATTAGCAAACATAGTAGTTTTCAGGAAAGCAGATGATTTTACGTCGTTTTGAAGGATGGTCATAGAGAGGACTTTTCCTACCGGAAGTGCCTAGATAACCTAGTAAGGATGGTCATCAACAACTATTTCTGGAAAGCTCCATTTCCTAATGAAACAAATGAGTAAAAAACCAGAGTTGTTTTCATAATATTGTGTACAAAGCTGCTTTCTAATGTGAATAATATATGTTTTAATGATGACGGCACGTCATGCATGTGCCTGGCAAACTATGCCTAGCCCTTCATTTTATCTAACCCTATACTTAATCCTTCATTATCTAAGAGACTCGCTTTTAAAATTGGCAATCACAATATATAAACACATAAGGAGTTAATTTAACTCATATAAATATTTGCTAAAAGGTTTTTCAACTACTCAGCCTCATTATCAGCCATTTTCAGAGTAATAGCTCTAACCACATTGTATATTTAACAATAAATTTCATTTGACTGATCTCCAAGTAATTAAACCACCACAAAGGATGAACACATAACTATTTAGTGGATTTAGTCTCATCTGAATATGAAATTAAGCTAATATAATTGATACAAATGGAAATCCACCAAATAGAATATCATATTCATCTCCTACAAAAGTGTAGAAGGCAAAAATATTTTTGTATGCACAAATTATCTGGTAGCCCCAAAGTCTACCATCCATTACTTTACACTCACCACATGACAAGCCCGATAAAAGGCCGCAACAATTATATCATCTCCTTAGACCAATTTTTCCTTCAGCCTAGGAGGATTGTCACTCCTCTTTACACATAAACGTACATTAAAATGTACATTCACATGAATTTATACTTAGAAATTATAACCCGCGGATCAAACTATCATATCGTTGTCACTAACAATAAAAGAACCAAGATTATATCAATCAAGGAAATCTAAAGTGTGCCCGTAAGAAATTCACAAGTTTATACATGCATCATATATTGCATAATTGCCTAGCATTACTCAAGAGGTATTTTCGAAGCATTTGGCATTTGAATACAGGTGGCATTTAATAAGCATTTAGTAACATCCAATACATTTCATAAATATTTTCAAATTTATTTCTTGAAGGAATCCATCAAGTTAAGTACCTTATGTAATCTCTTAGAAAAAATAATTCCGCAAAAAGATGATATATACATAGTGAAGCAAGGAACATATCTCATGTCCATTCCAAAATTCAACTGAAACATGGAAACTAAAGCATGTTATAAAATCTCATAAACCCAGAATTTCTTCACAAATGAAGGGAAAACAAACATCACCAAATTATCTTTATATACATTGCCCAACCTGACAAGCATCATTGTTACATAACCACATTTTGAATATATAAGCAGCCCAGATACTTGCAACAAGTATATAAATATATAGATATATATACCGCCCAAGTTTCACAAAAATTTCAACCACACTCATAACCAAAACATATTAAGAACACACATAAATAGACTAACCAGTTCTTCCAAAACCGAGACAAGCAATGGATTTTATAAAAAGGTTTGATGTAGACAATTTGTTGGCTTCAAGAAGAGACTTTCTAATTAAGCTCATGGACTTTAAATTAGTAAATGAATATTAACAACAACAAAGTCATGCCATTTACGAACTAATAACACTTTATCAATTCATTCCAATGCTTATAATGTAAATATATACAAATATGATTTCATAATCATTTCCAAACAAGTTATCAATAAATACATATCAAATTATTCTAATTACATTGATTCATTGTTATTGAAAGATTTTTATTTTAAAGAGAATAAACTATTCTTCATAGCAATCCAAATGTATGAACATGCTCAGATATAAGTACCAGCCTTCAAGTTAAAACCTTGATCTTCACACTCATTCTCACTCTACCAATTTCCCAATACAAATATTAAAATTTATAAATCACAAAACTTTACTTGACAAATCCAACCAAAAAAAACGTAATTGGCAAAGTAGCCACACTTACTCTCCTGTCAAAACTCTTTGCTCTCCCTGTAATTTTACCTTCTCTTAAGCAACCCGTATCATATTCTTAATTTTCTATTTCAAACAAATCTCACATATCTCATATCAAAACATATCTTCCATAAATCTCAGTATTAAATATAAGATATGAATCTATTAACAAGATTAATTACAAATTAATGTCTGTAATATCAGTCTCAATCTCTTTTATCCACAATTTCTTGCCATTATCTCTACATCTCTACAACACATCTCAATTAATGTCACCCCTTCATATACCTTTACCAATTCCCCCAAACAAGTATTTATAACCCATAAGAATTAAACTTGACAAGTAACCACTAACCACCATAATTTTTTTTTATAAACAAGCAAGTCGTGTAAATAAGAGTACAAGAAGTGTTCTAACCCGATACATCATTACACTTAACGGTCCATTCTATAATCAACATAAAATGGATTAAAACCAAAACCTGATTGCACTCAAAGCAAAACTAATTGCTCTTCACACAATTAATCTTACTTTCTACAAGCAATCTTTATCATATACTTGGTTTCTTATTTTAAACAAATCTCACATCTCATATAATGACATCTATTATATGTATCTTAATATTCATTACATGATATAAATATATGAATGAAAATTGAAAACCACAGTAATTTTTAAATAGGAATTTACATCAAGATTAATCACAAGTTACATTAGAAACAATGAAAAGGTGTTCTACTCAATCACAGTCACCTATATCACAACTCACAACTCACATGAAATACACAAGTAGCTCTTCCCAGTAGTAAGCAACAAAGCAAGCAATGAAACAATGAAGCAAAATAAAAAATGTTACATAGAGAGTCCATGCATGGTTACCTCAAGGCAGAGCAGGGAATGCACAAAATGAGGAGAGAAGAGGGTAGGAGGTGCTCTGCGCGTACGTGGTGACCGGAGAGCTGTGTACGTGTTGGTAGCCGGAGTATGGCGGCCTGAAACAGAGGGGGGGATTAAAAAGAGCAGGAAGAGGGGAAAGGAAGAGAGGAGAGGAAGATGGAAGAGATGGAAGAAGAGGAGGAGGAGGACGGAGGCTTCCCGGAGACGGCAGTGGTGGCGGTGTGCACTGCACAGTGGTGGCGGCCTGAACGCGAGGGAGAAGAAGATGGGTGAGGAAGGAAGAGATGGCAGAAATGAGGAAGAAGGGAAAGATTTCACGATTTTATGGATTTATAATTTGGCGACCGAAATAATCGGTCGCTAAATCGGTCGCCAATCACTTAAATAAAAAATGGTCGCTAAATTCGGTCACGGGATGAGTTAATTTGAAATTTGAATTCATAAATTTAGCGACGGAGTATTCAATCGGTCGCTAACACGCGCGATTTTAATTTTTTTACGCGTCGTTTAGCGACCGAAAAAATATCGGTCACAAATGTAAATAAAATTTAACCGTTGCATTTAATTCGGTCGCTAGTTCGGTCGCTAAGAATACATAAAATTTCAGACTTTCAACCGTTGCATTTAATTCGGTCGCTATTTCGGTCGCTAAGAAGGAATAAAATTACTGACTTTTAAGTTCCTTTATTTAGCGACGGAAATAGCGACCGATAACCCTGCTACGCTCTATTTCGGTCGCAGTATTATCTCTAATCACTACTTCATGTAGATCCTACAATCGGTCGCCAGTTCGGTCGCAAAAAGCAATCGAAAAATTCGGTCACTATTTTCAGTCGCTAAACAACCTTTTTTTTGTAGTGGACTCACATAGTTTTAAAACACTTTTAAAACTTTCATTACAACACAAGACCTCATTGTCCGAGTGCTCAATATCAACACCTCTCGACCGGTGCACCAGTCTCAGGTTCGTGGTACTAGAAAACATCTTCAATGTTTCAACACAGTATACCTCACGTATACGGTATAGGCCCTCAAAGTCCAAATGACTGAGTCCATCACAACACAGAACATTAGTACCCCGACGTCTCGGTTACTAAGTCCAACTGTACTTTCAACACGGTTGAATCAACTTTTGATTTTTTTGGAAATTCTTTTCCAAGGTAGAAATTCATTATAAAATCCTTAAATAATAAAAACTTAGTTTTTCACAAACCAATGAGTCACTTGAGGTTTAATTTCCTCCAAATATGCACTGCCGTTTCGAAAATACTTGCCGTCTACACTTTTCCAAATTTGCCGTCAAATATTATTTTTAAGGCTTTTAAGCCAAAAACTTAATTTTTTCCACTTAATTAATTTTCTAAAATCATGATTAACTTATTTTAACTAATTAATTTTATAAAAGAATATTTTGTAATATTCCGGGTTTTCTTACGTAAAAATTCAGCAGTGCTAAAATATTTTCATGGTTTCGTGCTCGTTGTGACTCATAATTCCCTTTTCCATAAATAAATTATTAAAATAATAATATTTTCCAAAACTCCTCATTTCCTCAAAATAAAATTCCTTTAATATTATATATCAATATTTTACCGTTAAAACATTGAATATAATTTGCGAAGCTTCTTAAAGCTTTTATCCGACTTAATTAATTGTGCACTGACCACTGTCAGGCTTCTCACACATCAACCAACAATTATATCACAGATATTTCCCAGGCAGATCATGCATCACAGTAGCATAATATAATTGCAGATAAACAATTAACGCAATTAAAACCACACAGATACAAATAACACAACAACAAACAACATAAATAAATACTAACAAACAAATAATTACAAACAACCACGGGATAACAAATAGCCATTGAATAAATCCTCCGGTGTTCCCCTCTTACCTCTTGAAGACTTTTTGGTGAACTTACAGATTCCTTCGGAATTTCGGTTACCTCGTAAACGTCGTACTCAACTAACCTTCAACCATTACAACCAAATAGTTACAAATCAAGAAACTAAAACATTCTAAACCCTAATACATAGTCACGACCTCTAGGGTTTTTGAATGATTTAAACTTTCTAATCATGATTAAGTCATGGATTAATGATCCTTGACTAACCTAACTCATAGATTAATGCTTAAACAACTAAGTTTCAAACTCAAACTTCCTAACTCTTTTATACAAGGATTCGGCCTCAATAAGACCATAAATCTAGGTTTCTTAGTTTAATAAACCAACTTGGATTTATTAAGCATACATACTAATAGCTTGATTAACAAGATCATTTATGAAAACTATGAACAAAACTCAACAAATCTAACCCACCTAGGGTTTCGGCCAACATAAAGATTTTTGAGTAAGATATTCATTTTAAGAAACTAACATGGATTAAAGTGTGTAGACATACATGCCATATAGAATACATGATCATACATGACAACACATGAACAAAACTCTACCAACCCTAATGTGATAGATTCGACCAAGGCTAGTTTTGAGGAAAGAAATTTTTTATTACATCATGCTCTTGGATTTAGATAATATGCATGATATCAAGAAGATAGAAAGTAGTTTCATCATCATGTGATTTTTCTAGAATTTATTATGACTTTTCAAAGTTAAAGGGTTAGAAACTTTAAAGTGATGAACAACTATGATATAAGCCTTGAATCAAGAAACTTGCTAAAGAACATAGGCATGATTAAGAATGAAGATTTGAATTTACCTCTTGAAGATCAATGACAAAGGAAATCCAAGAACTTGTTTTACAAACTTAGCACTAAGAGACTTATGAACTTTAGGGTTTTGGAAACAAATGGCAAAAGAAACTAAGTGAAAAGTGAGAGTATGGTATTTATAGAGATAGTGGCGCCATCTTGGGAAGGATCTAGATGATGATGAGTTGTCTTGCTAAAGGATTCAAATGCAATTAAGTTCTAAGGACCAATTTGCAAAGATTCCAAAAGTTGAAGGACTAGTTTGCAAATTGTCAATAAAGTGTCATAATGATGATTTTGCCACATTTAATGCAAGCTTATCTTGATCGACTTTGTTGGCTGAATTTATGTGTCAAAGATATTTTAGGATAATTCATGAAGGTTTGAGAAGAATCAAGAATGGTATAGAATAATCAAGAATGATGTAGAAAATTGTGGAACACTCTAGAAAAATCTTGATTCATTCAACAAATGAGGCAGCCATCAATCCTCATGGACTTGCGTATGGGCTGGGTTAGTTTGGGCTTGGGTTCATTTTTTGTGGGGCCCACTTGAAAATTTAAGCATTAGGCTCAAGATAGGAAACTTGTATAGTTTCAAATAGGCTTTATGGAATCAATCCATGAACTAGAAAATTTTGGGCTTCTAAGCCACGAACATTTGAGATTGGAAACAAGAATTCTAGCCCAATACACTTGAAAAAACTTAGAAACTAATTTAGGGACAAAAGTGTAATTTACAGAAAGTTCAGGGGCTTAAACGTAAAATTCCCAAATTTTCACTTTAACCCTGAAAAACCTTCTAGAAATAAAAATATGATTCATTCCCTTGAATCATCTCAAAATCCTAAGTTAAACCCTCTATCGGCTCTTAGAAACTTTGAAATCCCTTCCGTCGTCTACCCGATTACGCGTTCCGCCCGTAATACGTAATTTATTTTATTTTTTTCTGAAAAAAATTCTAAAAATACATAATTGTAGAAAATAAAATACTAAACTTAAGTCTTTCATTCACGAGTTAAAATTAGGTCTTTTGAGCAGTATTATTATACTGTCAATGGAATTCGTGGGCTGGGTTTCGCCTGACTTTCCAACCTAAATTTTAATCGTAGCTTCCTACGGTCAAGTATGATTGAGTGGTAAACTCCGTTTATTTAAAATAATTTTCTAAAACTCAAATAAATTTATAAACATATTTATATATATTACTGTTATGTAAAACAGTAAAATACAGGGTGTTACAATGCAGCTCTTAATTATGCTTAAATGAGTATTTAAATACCAGAGCTGTTAGGTTTTTGAAATTCAAAATTCAAAGAGGATAATCGATTATGGTAATCGATTATGCCTAATTCAAAACGTTTTAAACTCAGTTTTAAAATGGCTTAAATGTACTATTAATTATTGTATTAATGTTGTTTGAGCCGTTAAGTTTAAAAATTCAAACTACAATCGATTATGGCTTTCATAAATCGATTATTGCATTTTAATAAAAAGTCAGTGGGTCCATAATCGATTAGGATAATCGATTATGCATAATTGATTCAGTCTAAGCTTTCAAACAGAGACCAATTAATCGATTACTATAATCGATTATCACCTGATAGTTTCAAAATGTGCTTTGTCAAATTGCTTAAAATAATCGATTATGCTTTTTCAATAATCAATTACTGCGCGATAAAAATTATTTTTCAAGAGTTTTTGACCTAACTTCAATTGGTTTATTTAAGGGTCATTTTGAGAGAAAACAGATACAGCTGAACATGAAAAAATCTGAGCAGAATTTTGATTTTCTTATCTCTCAAACAACTCTCTATCACTCTCATTTTCTTACACTTGCATAACTTATCCTTGAGAGACATACACACCATATAGGTTTTGTTGTAGTGCTTCAATTTTTCTTATTATCTGCACTTGTGAGTGCTTTCTGATTCTAATCTTGTTTTTGAATTTGCCTTGGGGATTGGACGTAGGCCACGTGGGTAGTTTGTGGCCGAACCAGGATATTTCGCCTGTGTTCATCTTCTAAAACTTATTCTTTTTACTTCCGCTTTGCTCCTTTAAAACGATTTTATTTGCACGCGTTCTACAAACAGTTCTTTTCTGAATATAATAAAAGGAATGTTTTTATTTGTCAAAAGGTTTTGACAAAAACAATTCACTTGGAGTCACTTTTGAAAGGTCACCAACGCTTGAGCGTTGGCTTCTCCACGCTCGAGTGTTGGAGGCAGGTGGACCACCGTGCCATACAACCAATCCTGAAATGCTACGCAAGCCTTGATTAACACGTGGTAGGTCAACGCCAGACCTTGTCTGATTGACTAGGGCACTTGAGCATTGATACACCCATGCTAGAGCGTTATGTGGATGCTTGAGCGTTGGGTTTACCATGCTCGAACGTTGACCATTGACCATAAGACATTTTGTTGTGTTCTGGGTTCGTTCGACATCCGACTGACCTCAAATTTTGAGATATAGGCTCATCAAGACCTAATAAACAACCTCAAACCCTCAAAAAGGCCTAATCTCAAACATAACTCCAAATTTCTTGTTTCGCACTCATACGACTTAAAGACGATAATCGGGAAAACCTTAAGTTGTTTTTACGTTCAATCTCACTCTAGATGGCTACGTACTTTCCATGAAAAAGATCCTATACCTTAAACAACATCTTAACTATGTAAACCAATTCTTAAACCTAATCCTCTTACGTAAACAAAACATAAAATTACGACTGTTACAGAAACAATATTACTTTATCACGAAGAGCAACATCTTTTGTTTTGACCTTGGAATTAATTACGAGGGAGGGAGAAAAAGGAATATGGTGAAGACTGAGAAGGGACAAAAATCCAATAAGGAATCAACTTTGACAAATGAACAAAATGGGAATGTGTTTTTCCCCTTTCTTACCTTCACGGATTAAGAGAAATTGAAAAAGGAAATGGGTTTTGTACTAAACCTGGCAAAAAAGGATTAATTCATGATAAGAAGATTTAAGCTGAACCAGCTATAGTGGTAGAAAAACAACGACAACAACTTACAAATCTTCACCTCTCACCTTCCTTCTTCTTTTCTTTTTATTCTCCTTATCGATCCATGTTTTATTTAGGTTTAATTGTCTAGTTGGTCCTTGAACTATTTGAGAATTTTCAAATAGGTCCCTGAACAAAAAAATTCTAATTAGGTCCCAAAACTTATATAAAATTTTTAAATGGGTCCCTGAACCAAAAATTTTCTAATTGGATCCCTGAACTTATATAAAATTTTCAATTGGGTCCCTAAAGTAAAAAGGTGACTATATATAATAAAAAATAATAAAATTATAGATGATGAAATTTAGAGAAAAAAAATACTGTTTGACGTATTAATAAAATGACAAAAGATGAATATGAGAGGAAAAACTTACTATTTAAAAAAAAACTTAGTGAGAAAAGTTAATGTTTATCATAATAATTAAATAAAAATACATAATTTTGAGAGGAAAAATTTAGTTCCTGAAATTATAATAACAAAATAATGAAATATGACATTGTGTTAAAAAATTCATGTTTTATAACAAAATATTAAGATATCAAACTGATAAATCTTAATTAAAAATATACATTTTTTAAATAGATATAATTAAAGGATGATATTGAAAAAAATATATTTAAAATAAAAATAAAATAGTAAAAGATGAAACTTAGAAGAGCATTAATTATAACAAGATTTGAAATTGAGTAAAAAAATTCAATATTTAAAAAATTAAAAAATAATTTAACAACAAAGTTATTGTTTGAATAATAAATAAAATAAATAATCTAGCTAGTTAATTAAATGTCACAACTAATTTTGATTGTCAATTTTATTTCGAGTTATTTAATTTACATTATTGTTTATTATATTATTTTATATTTCATTTGTAGTTTTTCTAAAATTATTTTAATATTTGTTAAATAATATTTTTGTTTGATATCATTATTATTATTTTAATGCTATTTCAAATATTAAATATTTGACTCCATTTAATTTTTTAAAATTTTGTTATAAAACATGAATTTTCTAGTACAATTTCATATTTCATTAATTTGTCATTATCATTTCAAGAACTAATTTTGTCTCTCAAATTTATGAATTTTATTTAATTATTATGTTAAACAATAGCTTTTCTCACTAAATTTTATTTTTTATTTTATTATTATTATTATTATTATTATTATTATTATTATTTTATATAGTGAGTTTTTTCTCATATATTCATCTTTTGTCATTTTATTATTACGTCAAACAAGATTTTTTTCTTATTTTATCATCTATTATTTTTTATTTTATAGTAACATTTTTAATTTAGGGACCCAATTGAAAATTTTATATGAGTTTAGGTATCCAAATAGAAATTTTTTAGTTCAAGGGCACAATTGAAAATTTTATATAAGTTCAGGGACCTAATTAAATTTTTTTTAGTTGAGGGACCTCTTTGAAAATTATCAAATAGTTTAGGGACCAACTCAATAATTAAACCTTTTATTTATAATTGGTGTTGCTTTATTAGTATGGAATATGGATAGATAATTCATCATAATAATCAAAATTTAAATAATAATACATAGTCTATGTTAATAAAATTGCATTAAGAAAATTATTATTACATTAAATGCATGGAATTAGTACTAAATTAATTTTTTTATTATATTATTATTATTGTTATTTTTGTTGTTGTTGTTGTTGTTATTATTATTATTATTATTATTATTATAAGATTGTTTTCAAAAGTAATTAAAATATCATTAAGTATAGGATGAAAGTGTAAATAATAATATACATATACATGTATATGGATATTATGCTAATGATATTTCCTCAATAAATAACTATTAATTACGTCAAATGCAAAGAATTAGTAATAATGTGATTTATTATTTTAAATATTATTTTGAAATTGTTTTGGAAACTAATTAATAAAATCATTAAGCATAGGCAACTAAAATAAAAATTGTCAAAGTTCAAGTCAATTACAAATTATATGAATTATATAGCCAAAAAATTTAAATTTTTAAGGATTAGCAAATTTAAGTTTTTTTCCAATATTTTGTCCAATATTACTTCTATTCAAAGTTTATACCTTACTTGAGATATCCTCAAGTGATACTCGCTCGAAGCTCCCTTCTTTCTTCCTTAACACTAGCCTGGCTGTAAACAGAAAAAGGATGTCCTACAATGATAATTAATTTGACACCTATGTCAGTGTATGTTGAAGGTTTATCATTTCTAGCTAAGTTTTATAAAGGAGTAAGCTTAAGAGACAACCATGGCAGTTATAGAGCGAGATATAGGACAGCCTAGTTGGGATCTTTGTCTCTATTGTGATGTTTTTGCATGTCATTTTGTTCTTTTAAAAAAATGATACACCATAGGTCGAGTTCTCTCTCCAGAACGTCACAAAATGTAGAAATCTTGCGCTCCAACAACCATTTTAGATCGAAATTGTGATCAAATCACGATTATTCCCTCTATCGATCGATTGCGTCTAGTACCGAGTTTTGAATAGAAAGTTAGAAACCAACCAAGTCACATAACTAACCTTTAATGATTCCAAACATAAAGGTTACAAAATTAACCATGTTATCGATCCACTAATAACTTGAAAAAATCAACATTATTTCCTCAAGTATCATATGTTTTTATTCTATTGTTATTATTATTAATCTGATTAAGGATAAATTATATGAATTTTGTAAGTATTGGTTTATTAGCTATTGAAGGTGGGAGTTACGCTCTTAAAGTTAAGCATGTTGTATCAGTTTGCTGAAATCGCTCAATGTGTCAGATTGTGTCAGTTTCTTCCTTATGTATGCAAGTTTTTTCATGAGAATTAGCCATAGCCACAACCTCATCTCCATGTCAAGCCAATAATCGAACCTTTGACCACTTGCTTAAAGAGCCCGAGCTGGTTACCACTCGTACCAACCAATGTCGGTAAAACAATTTAATGTATGGTTGACGAATTCACAAAAATATATCATGTAATAAATTAGAAAAAATGAAAAATAACAAAAAGGTATATTAATAAAAAAAATCGGACCGGACAATTCATTCCCACCACGCAACTCAAGGGATCAAAATCTAGTGTCAATGTAAGTTGAAGGTTTCTCACTTATAGTTAAGCTTTCATGGAGAAGTGGCTTAAGAGAAAATCAAGGCGATGATATATAAGAGATAATAAGGTCGAGAATCTCGTGCCCAGTGGGTAAACTAGTAAGGTTCTTGTTTGTTGCACATTATTCTAAAGGTTGAGGGAAGGTGTGTCCGAATTTTGTTAGAATCCTACCTAGTGTCGGTGATTTCTAGCTTAAGTCGATGCTCTGTTGGACCTTGAACTAGGAAACTGATCCAGATCAAAAGTCACAAAATCCACGTTTTTTCTTTGTTATTATTTGGACCTTGAACTAGGAAACCGATCCGGATCGAAGCTTAGCAAGACACATGTTGCCCTCACGATAAATATGAGAAAAAGTGAAGCGCGTGTTTTTAGTTAAAGCTAAACAATTGTGAGCCATCTAATTTCTTATCCTCCAAGGAACCAAGCTATCATCCCAAAGAGCATAGATGACAAGTTGGGAATCACACTCAATCCATAAACAAGAACCTTACTGCTCAGAATCGCCATGATTGTCTCTTAAGCCACTCCTTTATAAAACTTAGCTAGAAATGATAAACCTTCAACATACACTGACATAGGTGTCAATTTATCATTGTAGGACATCCTTCCTCTGTTTACAGCCAGACTGGTGTTAAGCAAGAAAGAAGGGAGCTTCGAGCGAGTATCACTTGAGGATATCTCAGGTACGGTATGAACTTTGAATAGAAGTAATATAGGACACAAATATTAAAAATAAATAAATTTGCTAATCCTTAAAAATTTACATTTTTTGGCTATATAATTCATATAATTTGTAATTGACTTCAACTTTGACAATTTTTATTTTAGTTGCCTATACTTAATGATTTTATTAATTAGTTTCCAAAACAATTTCAAAATAATAATTTAAATTATTACTAATTCTTTGCATTTGACGTAATTAATAGTTATTTATTGAGGAAATATCATTAGCATAACATCCATAACATCCATATACATATAATTATTTATTTACACTTTCATCCTATACTAAATGATATTATAAATTACTTTTGAAAACAGTTTTATAATAATAAAAAAAGATTAATTTAGTACTATTTCCATGAATTTCATGTAATTAATAATTTTCTTAATGCAATTTTATTAACATAGACTATGTATTATTATTTATATTTTAATTATTATGATGAATTATATATCCATATTCCATAATAATAAAGCAATACCAATTATAAGTAAGACATGGATTGATAAGGATAATAAAAAGAAAAGGAAATGAAATGTGAGAAGTGATGGTTGTAAGTTGTTGTTGTCATTGTTTTTCTGCCACCATAGTTGGTTCAGCTTAAATATTCTTATCATGAACTAATCCTTTTTTCCAGGTTTAGTTGAAAACCCATTTCCTATTTCAATTTCTCTTAATTTGTGAAGGTAAGAAAGGAGAAAAACGCATTCTCATTTTGTTCATTTATCAAAGTTGATTCCTTATTGGATTTTTGTCCCTTTTCAGCCTTCACTAGATTCCATTTTCTCCCTCTCTTTCAATTAATTCCAAGGTTGAAACAAAAAATCTTGCTCTTTGTGATAAAGTAATATTGTTTCAATATCTGTGATTTCAGTGAGGGAAAACCCAGAATTGAAAAACAATAGTAATACATAGAAAATCAAGTTCAACTGGGATTTGTGAAGTGAAAAATGATTAGGATTTTTGAAAAAAAAATATTGTGAAACACAACAGAATCTTCATCCAATGCTTATTCTTCATCATCATCATCATCTTCTGGAGGTGTAAATAACAATGGTGTTAATAGGAATAACAATGACAGTGGTGGCAGTGTATCGTGGTTTGGTGTGAGTTATCCTTTTCATGCTCCAATTTCTTTTTTGATTGAACCCTCTGGTTTCATGTGTTCCTCAATACCTGTGTTGATTCCGAGCCTTGTTGGATTAAATGTTCTTGTAACGTGCCCTAGGTTGCAGGTTCAATCTGGCTCTGGTTCTGTTTCTGGTGTTAGTCCTGGGATTCAGCGAGTAATGGATATTGATATTCCAATGGAGGATATGAATGATGGGTTTGATGGGATTTTTGGAAGCTCTGATTTCCTGAGGCTTGCGATTCAGACGATTGCTAAGTGGATCGACTTGATTCTTCTTGTGTCACTGTTGTTGTACATGTTGATTGTTTTCATCTACGTGCACTTACAAGGTACTGTTGCTTTCTATTTTAGTTATTTTGTTATCTTAATATGTTTCTCATGTTAATTTTGGTTTCAATGCTCCTAATATTTATTAACTATGTCAAACTGTCAATTGCATATATGTTGAACTTATTGGCTTGTTTGTGATGTATATGCTAGACTTTGATGCATTGGCTGAAGCTAATCCTATTGCCCTAATATTATTAGAGAAATTGTGTATGCTAGACTAGTTGGCATGGCTGAATCAAGGGAAATTATTTCTTTTGGTTTCGAACATTGTTTGGGTATGCTTTTCAACCTAATGCTCTTGATAATGATAGTTTTCCTTTCATACAACTTGACTGCATGTTGTGTTTGGAGCATTGTCTAGTTTGATCCCAGGTATATGCTTGTTAGGATAATGGTTGGACAAAGAAAGTTTTCATGTCTGTTGGGGTGATGGAATCTAATATCTTTGCTGCCCATCTTGTTTAGATTTATTTTTGGTGTTTCCACCTTATTAAAAGTTTTCAATTCATTCCAACCAAAACAACTTTGGTTTGCCTCGTTTTCCTTTGAACACTACATGTTACAACTGAAGGAAGGGGTAGAGCAAAAGAAAAGATTGTGAAATGATTTCTTTGGATTATGTATTGTTGTGCCTGTCTTTTGCTTACTGTTTCTCCTACATGGTGGTGTCTCTCCTTTGTTATGAAATAGGAACTTTCCAGATATAAGAAAACTAAAGATAACTTTGTAGCGTTAGTTAAGGGATTATTCCTTGTGTTTCTCTAATGACACTTAGTTGGTATTTTGAAAGTTGTAATTAAAGAAGAGGACTATGGTGCTTGCTTTATATATCTTGTGAGTGTGTCTTTTTTTCTCCCTTGCAAGTTGCAACCTCTTCCTCCTTTTTGAATAGGGAAAGAAACAATATGCTTAGTTTTGTACTATTATCTTAATTGAATTGATTGATAGATTATACAATGTAGGGGCATGACGAAGCAGTTCAAACATATACTATTAGTTTCCTTTGAATTTGTAATTTTGACTCTTTTTATATGACTTTGTGATATTCATTTCTGAGAACTTGCAGGCTTATTTGTCACATTCTGTATATCAGCTGTGATGTTCAAGTCAAATGAAATTGTTAAGACGCAGACAGCTCTAAAGGTCTATTTCCATTCCTAAATGAAATTATATTTTTAAGCCCCATCATAAAAAAATGAAAATAAAATTAGAGAGTCTCAATTTAAGTTCTATTTTGCAGAGAGATCGGAAAGCCTCAATTCTTGTTGGTATCTCTTTTGCCTTCATGTTGTACGTGATATGCATTTACTGGTGGTATCGAAATGATGATCTTTTATACCCACTAGTCATGTTCCCTCCTAAAGCAACACCACATTTTTGGCATGCTATATTCATCATTTTGGTTAATGGTATGGATTTATTCTGTGTATGCAGTTATTACATTATTATAGTTTAACTATACTACAAAATGCAAAGTGTTATTAACTGTGACTTGCCTAGTGATGTAAATTGTATTTTTATTAATTTATTATTAAAATAGAAAGTAATCTATTTAGCAAATAATTATGTAGTGTAGGTCAAGTGTTGAATGCTTGACTTATATGCAAGGGATTTAAAGTTTCAACACAATTGTGTAGTTATTTGCTTGCTTAATAATGATGAAATTGAAGCCTTCCTTTTTGTTGTTTCATATCTTATTTATATTTCCAAGTTTTTGTTATATAAAGTATGTCTTGGGTGCTGAAGTATATATTTATTAAGTCGGGCTGGTTCGAAATTGAATTCAAATTGTTTCAGGATAGAGTTACCATTTCTTTGTTTCTTTTTTTATTTTTGCTTTTCCCATTGACATAATTACAAGTTTTCTTTTGTTTTATATGAGCTGACACCGCTGGGTTACTTTTTGTAACTTGCATGTCAGTACTTTTCAAGGAAAAAAAAGAAATATTGCTTTTGAAATTTTGTTGTAAATGCATAAATGCCATAAGGAGACATGATTTGGAACTCTCAAGTGTTCTATCTCCACTCCAAGCCTATTTAGATAAAATGTTGAAATAAGTGCTTGTATACAAGTGAGTCTCCAATTCAAGAATGAGCCGAGCTTCAGAGTATAGACCCCCTTTATTAGAACTGATATTGTCACATGAATTGTGGAATTAATAACAATTTTCTTATTACTGCCTGTACTTTGGATGGATTCAATGTTGCTCTCTAAATATTAAGGTACCAATGTACTTTAGATGGAATCTAAAGAAATTGATTACAACATTAAATGTGATTTAATGTTGTTCCAAAATCTGTGGGTTTTCCAGCATGTGCAGTTTGAAGTCCTTTCTATGTTCTAGCAAGAAAACTCAATATATACCCAAACTGAAAGTTAGGAGTAGTTTCCATTTGTTTAATTATGTTTTGGAGAAAAAAATTCTGACCACTTATTTGCTTCTATATTTGAGATATTTTGTATGCTTAATTAATTGCTTCTATTTTTATGACTGGCATTTAGTCATTCTAACTCTGTTGGTAGCAAAAGGCAATTTTTTGCTTGGTACTTATGGTCACTATATATAATGACTTGCAGATATATTGGTGCGACAAGCAACAATGACTTTCAAGTGTTTATTGCTTATTTGCTACAAAAACTGCAGAGGCAATAACTTCTGTCGGCAGGTTTTAAGTAGCTTCCATACTAACATGATTTTATTTTTCAAGTATAATTTTTGCTCGCTGCCATCTGAAACTGCATAACTTATTTCAAGGGTCAAATATTAACTCTGATTGAGTACACTGTCCTGTTGTATCGTGCCTTTTTGCCTACTCCGGTTTGGTACCGATTTTGTATACTGGAAGTCTCTTTTCGGCACTGACCACAGGGTGGTATTTAACATTCAAGCTACCATCTGTTGCTGTGAAAGTAAGTTTTCATTCTTTAAAATTAGTATTCGTACTTCCTAGTGTTGTATTTAAAGATGTTTGTGTATGACCGTAAATTAATCCATTGTCTTCAACCTTCTATGTGATTATTAGGTCCGTTGCATCATTTCTTCCTTGAAAGAATTATCATCAAGGGAAGGTAATTATGGGGTTTATGCCACAATGGAACAGGTAAATCTTCCAATTTCTATAGAATATATTGAAATATGGGTATGGAGATTTTAGATGCATAAGAAAAGAACTTGCATCCCTTTTTTATTTGTAAATTCTCTTTACTTGTAAATCTTTTTTACCGTGTTTGATGAATAATATTTATTTATGGACATATGTGTACCTCTTTCACTATATCCATGTATTTCTATGTATATCAATATTGTATTGTCAAAGATTATTTTTAACCTTGATTCTAAATTACAACTCAAAATGCAGGTAAATGCTGTTGGTGACCTGTGCGCCATATGCCGCGAGAGGATGCATGCTCCTGTTTTGTTGCGTTGTAAACACATGTTCTGCGAGGAGTGTGTGTCTAAATGGTCAGATCATAGTTTTATTCCTTGTTTGGACCTTTTCAATTGAACGAGAAACAAATTTTAGGTTTTTAAAATCAAAACTTGTTTAGGGTGGATGAGCAATCAATGTAGTATTTCATATAAGCAGCCTCAATTAATTCTACCGAATTTTTGACCAAATACTTTATTAATTCTTTAGAATGTTGATCTTGACTAATGATTTGCATATCTCTTTTGTATGTAAAAAAGGCATATATTTGTTGGATTTTTTAGTGGTATAAAATACTTTTTTGTGGAATAAGTTCAGAAACCTGAACTGGTTTATACGAATAATTTGTAGTTATTTACTAACAAAAGTTTAAACCCTTGCTTGTTATGCATTCTCAGACTATTGATTACCATTTTGTACTGGGAAAATGGTCTTGATAGTTTTCAGTTTCTTTATATTATAAAAGTATTGCATTGGTAAGTTTACCTAGTAAGTATATGGAACATGAAAATGGGGGCATTAGGGAAAGATATGTGGACATTGCCTTCTTTTGCATCAAAATAGTGAGGGAAGAAAATGTATTAAAGGAAATGGAATTTTAAAAAATTGCACCTTGGAACATGAAGACACCTCGAATAAAAATAATACCTATTGTCATATTATGCATCCAAATATAGTCTGCTACCATGCTTTGCACCACCTAATGGACAGAAGCTTTGATTTGTAGAACTTTGATTTCATGACAAGTTTTATTCTCCCCTATTGGATATATATCCATCAAATATTTAATTAACTACGATAAGTAAGTATACTCGAGATACCTTTGAGTTATACGAGAGTCATTTAGATTATCTTGTGATTTGTTCATAATCATATTTATCACTTCTCTCTTTACCGAATATACCTTGTTTTACAGGTTTGAGAGAGAAAGAACTTGTCCATTATGCAGCGCATATGTTAAACCGCCTGATTTGCAGACCTTTGGAGATGGATCAACAAGTTTATTTTTCATGTTATTTTGAGCTTGCTTTATTTGGTTGGCTCATGATTTTGAGCCAACATATCTACCTGTTAATTTTCATGTTTAGTTCTATTGTTTGGTAAATTTTTCAATCAATGGACTCCATAAAATTTAGATTGAAGGAAATATTAAAATATATTACAGTTATGGGTTGTCAGTAAAAGTTCTTTTGGTTAATGACGTCAAAAGGACAAAATGCTTTAGACAGCTGCAAGATACTAATCCCCAAGTGGATTTATTAACCTGATATATATCACATGATGGACATAATTGTACATCCTTTTCAAATTCATTTCCCTCTTAGCCCATAACATAGGGTAGAGATCTACCTGCACCGATAAATTTGAAAATGGGGATAAGGTGTCCCTCAGGGCTGATATTAGTATACCGTCTCTTTACACACCTTGGTATGGTAAGCGACTGTTTGTTGGCCTCTTTCCCAAACCCAAAATTGAAGTGTCTCCAATGTTTTGCCCTTTAGACTAGGACACTAATGGTCTGTTTGCTTTGTTTCCAGATTCCTGTTTTTATTTCCTGTTTTCATAAATAATTACAAAACTGTCACCTTGTTTTTATTCTGTTTCTTGTTTCCAAAGATTTGTACAGGAAACAATGAAAACAGAAAAAATTTGTTTTCAGTGTTTCTGTACAAATTTATGAAAACAGAAAACATAATGAAAACAAGGTGACAGTTTTGTAATTATTTCCGAAAATATGAAATGAAAACAAGAAAGCGAAAACAAAGCCAACATTACTTAACGTTTTGGCCTTTCCTTCACTGCATACGAAATGACAATAGTGTAAGTGCCCTAATAGTGCAATGCTTCAAGAGATTTAAAAATGTCATCTTGTTGCTAACTGCTAAGTATACTAAGCATTGAAAACATGTTATGATAGTCTTTAACTAAGGATGGAACAACTTTGTAATGTGTGAACACCTAATTTTGTCCGAATGTCTTTTTTAATTGATATTTGGAAAAGAAAAAAAAATAATGCATAACAAACAAAAAATATTTTTCTATTTGTTCTTGGCTCAATTGCATGATCAAACTCAACCCAATTTCATTTTTATGGTTAAAAGTTTTGGAAAATTGATCCCACTCGATCGTAGCTCTTAGTGTACAAGGCTCAAACAACTAGACTTCCATTTTGGGTAGTTTTCAAAACATGGGAAGAGCATTTTACCCAGATCAGAGAAAATGGAACACATAAATGGAGATTGAGAGATGACTGAAGCATAGTTTAACCTCTGCAACACTCCATCACTGTCGTCCTCTTTGTAACACCCTTTTGAGTGCCACATCGAACCAACACATTACTGATATTTGTAAATACATCGATAAAATTAAAACTTTTTTGAACATATATTATATCAATAAAACATATATACAACATCAGAGGTTGCTTATGTGTGTGTGTGTGTGTGTGTGTGTGTGTATAGGGGACATACCACGTGAGAGGGCCTTATTTATATTAGAGTGAGAGGATTATATCATTGCCATTGGATCAAACTTTAAATGGTCAAGATTAAACCACAAAGTCATGTGACTTTTTTAAGTGGTCATGTGACATTTTAAAATCATGAAATAACTTTTAATCCTAACCATCCATTTATGGTTGTATGGTCCAGATTTTTTCTTCTCATTCTTGTAACACCCCGATTTTCGCTGCTTTGTAATATCGGTAATAAATATATAAATGTATATATTTATCCGAGCCTTAGAAAATTGTTTTGGACGAAATACTGTTATTTTCCTGTCATGTTTTATATCTTAGTGTTACGATGAAGTTTTGGGTTGAAAATTCAGACGGAACCCGGTCTGCGTTTTCACCGATAGTAAAAGTTTTGCTTTCAGAAGACCTAATTTTAACTTGTAAACGAGATGAAAAATATTTTTATCGTATTTACTAAAATATTGGAAGTTTTGAAAATTTTGGTAAAAGAATTAAAATATTATATTTGTTGCGGGCGTATACGTCGAGATGTCTCTAGGAAAAGCTTGCGCCAGATGAATCGAGGAGTCGGCAACGTAGCAGAGATGATGGATTTGACCGACTTGCCGAGCATTTATGACGAGCTTATCTGTGTCATAATGGCCATAATGGCACATTTATGATAAAGTGAAATTTTGCTATGAAATGACCATTTTGCCCTTGTCTTTTTATGACAATTGCAAGCAAATGCCATTGGAAAAGTTGACCAAAACCTTACCCAAAACCCACGGCTCCAACATGTCTTCTTCACTTAAGTGTGTTGTCTTCTTCATTAAGCAATTTTCTTCCATTTCCATGTTCTTTTTCTCCAAAGTGTTCATAATTCGTCAGATTTTGCCTAGCAATTCTGACCATTTTCTATTCTGAATCTCGAAAAACTTTCAACATGAAAGTTGTTTATATTTCTCTCTTCTTTCCAACGACATAAAGATTATCCAAAACGGATAAGTATGTTGAGAGAGCTACCCAAAATACTAAAACTGTTCTAAACCCTAACTATGTTCATCTTCTTCCTTAAGTTTCTCAAGAACACCATGAGAAATTTGTGAAGAACATCATCCAAATCTTGCTTTCCATGAATCATAAAGAGGTAACAACTTCTTCTCTTGTCATTTAAATCATTTCTCTTCACAACTTTTGTAGATTCATGGCTTAGATTAACATGTTCTTCATTTACTTCAAAGTTCATGGAACTAGATTCAAAAATTCATAACTAATTCTAGAAAAATCCTTTTGACATGAAACCAATTGCTATGATCTTATAATCATCTCTATTTTCATCATCTAGAATCATAAGATCATGAGAAATTTCTTTCCCTAATTTATGGTCATGGCCGAACCTAGGCCAAAGTTATGTTCTTAGGTTTTGTTTCAATTTCATGTCTTGATTCATGATGATATCTTGATAGTTATTGTATTCAAGTATATAGAAGATCAAAAATCAAACTTGAGCCAATTTGTTTCTTCAAAAACCGAAACCCTAGGTATGAGCACTTGATGGTTTTGTGATTCAAAAGTTGTTTGTAATCCTTGAATCCAACTCTAAGCTTTGTATGTTGATTTAATCCAAGAGTTGATGAAATTTTAAAATTTCTAGCCTATAAATCTTGAGAAAAACCGAAACCCTAGTTCTTGGAACTAGATGAGTTTTAGTTCATAATCTTGGTTTAAGTGCTTAATCATGTTTTAGTTACTTAAGGATCATAAATCCCTAAGTTAACAAAATTTTAACTTTCCTAACCTAGAAAAGTTGTTGAGGCCGAACCTTAACCTCCATGAGTCAAGTATGTTTTTGTTTGATTTGATTTATTTTGGTTGCAATTCGTTATGAAGGAATCGATTGGGTTGGTTTGACCTAAAGCAGACGGAGGAAGCCAGATCAAATCGGGAGATTATTTGAAACCGTTAGTTCGAGTCTTCAAGAGGTAAGGGGAGCTTACCTGTGGGATTTTTCTCAATAACTATTTGCTTGTAGTGTGGTTTATATGATTTATATGTGGTTGTGGTTATTTGTTTTTGTTGTTTACGTTGTGTTGTTTATCTGTGTATCGGTGTTTGATATGCTTTTAATTTATTTAATTATCTGCAGTTGTATAGTATATTGTTATGATGCATGATCTGCCTGGGGATATAATCTTGATAATTGTTGTTGAGTGTTATTTGTGAGTGTTGTTTGAGAAGCTTTGACGAGTGGTCGGTTGCACAACCGATTAATCAGATAAAAGCTTTAATAAGCTGTGTAAATTATATTCAATGTTTTAAGGGCAAAATATTGATATATAATATTAAAGGAATTTTATTTTGAGGAAAATGAGGAGTTTTGGAAAATATTATTATTTTAATAATTTATTTATGGAAAAGGGAATTATGAGTCACAATGAGAGCGAAACTAGTGAAAATATTTTCGACTTTGCTAATTTTTACGTAAGAAATTCCGGATTATTACAAAATATTCTTTTATGAAATTAATTGGTGAAAATAAGTTAATCATGATTTTAGAAAATTAATTAAGTGGAAAAAATTAAGTTTTGGCTTAAAAAGCCTTAAAAATAATATTTGACGACAAATTTGGAAAAGTGTAGACGGCAAGTATTTTTGAACACCAACAGTGCATATTTTGAGGAGAATAAACCTCAAGTGACTCATTGGTTTGTGAAAAACAAAGTTTTATGATTTAAGGATTTTATAATGAATTTCTACCTTGGAAACATAATTTACGAAAGTCAAAGGTTGATTCAACCGTGTTGAAAATCTGATTGGACTTAGTAACCGAGACGTCGGGGTACTAAGGTTACGTGTTGTGATGGACTCGAGGTCATTTGGACTTGAGAGCCTATACCGTATACATGAGGTATATCGTGTTGAAACATTGAATATGTTTTCTATTACCACGAACCTCGATTGGTGCATCGGTCGAGAGGTATCGTGATTGAGCACTCCTTTGTGAGGTCCTGTGTTGTAATAAAAGTTTTAAGGGTGTTTTAAAACTATGTGGGTCGTAAGCCATTTTGAGCTTTGGTAAAGAAAGATTGAACACAAAGAAAAGAATGAAACAAAAGTGTTTTGCATGCATTGCGGGACGTGCTCGTATTCCATTGTGGGCTGTATTCATGCATAGTTACGGCTGCGTGCTGTATTCAGGCTGTGTGCCCGGTGTTACGGCTGCGTGCCTGGTATTATGTTACGGCTGCGTGCCGGTATTGCAGTTGCGTGCCTGGTGTTGTGGCTGCGTGCCTGGGAGTCTGATCAACTCATTACTTGTTGGGATATCTCATGAGATTAGGTGTGAATGTTTAGAAGATGTATAGAAGTGTTCATGCATAGTTTTCCAATGTTGATGTTTGGGGTGTGAAACCCACTGATAAACTGTATGCCATAATTGTGATGTTTATGTATATGTGTATGTGTCTTCTTTTGTGCGAGCATTTAGTTATTTTGTTAAATCCATATATTGGTGTCTCACCCTTACAACACATATCAGAGACGTACAAGGGGTAGGATTTCTACAAGAAGGAGAAGGTCTGTCTAGTTCAAGGTATGTTGTCTTTGCTCCGGTTGGCGGTAGTGTACATTGAATTACGACCAGCTTAGGTCCTATTTTGATATATGGTGTTTAGGAGAATAAATCGATAATGATCTAGGTGTGAAGACATATGAGGCAGTATAGTTGTATGACTTATATACATTATGTATTTAAGTGTGATTTGATTATGTTGTTGTGGTTGTGAGGTTAAAAGAAAGAAATAAAAAAATTTATCACCATATTTTGAAAAGATGAACGTTGAGAAAACATTATTTTCCGAAAGTAACCAGCAAATTAAGTTTTATTTCCGCAAACGGGTAACCATGTGATGACCTGGGTTAGGGTGTCACAATTCTCATATAAAAAGGTGCTCTCACTAGATACATTCCCTATATATATATATATATATATATATAGACCCACACACACAACCAAAGACACCCCATTGGCCGTGGAACAACTACTATGGAACCAACAACGTCTTCGAAAGCCTTCTAACTTGAGAGACATCAACGTCCTCGACACCTTCTCTGTCTCTTTACTCGTTAAGAACCGACTCTTGTCTTCGAGCCATGATTCGAAGTAACCCATATAAAGAAGAAAAGAAAAATATGTACACAAGAGGTAAGAAACTCTGCAATTACCATAAAATAGGAAACAACATAGAATTCCACGTATTAACATGCACATCAACACACAACCGTCTCCCAAAATCGTCGTCATAGAAATCAACTTTGAAATCTCATCAACTAGGATCATAGCCTACTCTATATGCACAACTAGTCCTACATGTCATGATTGGCCAATTCTACAACACCGTTCAGTTGGTAGTTGGGCTACTAGCTCCCGTGTTACTAAGAAAGTACAACGGGATGTCCTCTAATGCTGAGGAAACACTTGCATTCTCGTGTGGCAATTGCTCAAATAGCTGTTGCAACTGTTCACACGACCCCCTCTGTGACAACCATTCAAACGACTGTTGAAGTTGTACACAAACACCCCTTGTGCAAACCACTCGAATGACTGTTGTAGTTGCACACAAGTATTATCTGAACTCGTATGATAGCCACTCAAGCTAGTCATACAGCCCATTGTGAAAACTATCCAACTCTCGTTGTAGTCGTTCACAACCATTGGCAACTCTTAGAAATAAGATTTGTTATGTCTTTTATCAATTAAATGTTATAGGCCTTTAGGTTGATTTAAGTTTCAATTACCTATTTTTAATAGAAAAGAACCATGTGACTGTGTTTATAATTTTGACTGATTAATCTCATGATTTTATTGAAAATATGTGCTTAAGGAAGCTGTGTATGCATGATCAGGAAATGTATGGAAACAAAAGTCAGATGGAACAAGATAATAACCTTCAGCTCCTATATGACATAACTAGCCCATTTGGGCTTTATTAGGATCAAAAAGTTCATTTGGGCTCCATTAGGACCAAAGAAGTACAACTGGGCCGGTCGAGGCAATTGGCCCAATTAGGTCCTATATGACATAACTAGTCCATTTGGGCCAAACATGTCCAAAATTGGGCCTACAATGAGTAATTGGGTCAAGCACAAGTAATTGGGCCGAGCATGAGTATTTAATTTAAAAGGTCATATGCTATTAACCTGGTCACCTGTTGTCCTCCTATTGGGACAATTACCACGTCAACATATGCTATTAACCTGGCCACCTGTTGGCCCAATTACCACGTCCTCTACCTCTGCCTCGAGCCATGATCCTGTGAAAAGAATGCATTAGCCCACTTCAAAATGACATATAATACTACATAAAACTGGAATATAAATACCATATGTCCCATCAATGCTAATTATCACGTGCGGACTAACTATCCAACTTCTAAACATTATTGATATCCGATGTGGATTCAGAGAGAGAGAAAGAGAGAGGGTTAGTATGACTAATTGGGCCAATCATGAGTAATTGGGTCAAGAATGAGTAATTGGGCCAATCATGAGCAATTGGTGCCGGGATTTTGATCCTAATTTTTAGAAGGTCATATGCCATTAACCTGGCCACCTGTTGTCCTCCTGTTGGGACTCCTCTCCTTGCTCCACCTCTATAACCTTCAGCTCCTCTACCAGCAGCTATCGGTTGCTGCATACCCCTCTGTCTACAATCACGAGCAAAATGACATGTTTTATCGCAATGGAAACAACTAGGTCTCTCCCTGCAATCCCGCGGATAATGCGATCCTCCACATCCGAAACAAAATAGGCCTTGCTACTACTGGCCCGCTTCAGTCACTGGTGCTGTAGCAACTGGTGTTGGTGCGGCTGTTTGCATTGGTCTAGTATATGGTCCGTGTCTCTCCTAAGAACCATTACCTTCTCTCCTCTGAAGACCTGATCGAATTGGACCTCCACTCCTCTGTTGCTTCTGCTCAGCAGCTTGCCTCAGATCTATGCTTTCTATGGCACTGCATCTCTCAACCAGCTCCATAAAAACTACGAATATCCAGAGATATTATAGCTCTCTGTAGCTCGTGTCGCAGATCCTTCCTCAAACCTTCTACACCGCCAATCCTCATCCGGATATCTCGATAGAATTTTGAAAACTGAATCGAGCCTCAAAATGTTATGCATAATCACTAACAGATCTTGTTGCCCTGTTTAAGGTTCATAAACTCCCTTTCCTTCACACGTCGGACTAATCGCGGAAAGTACTTCTAAAGAAAACATCCACGAAATAACTCCCGGCTAATAATTCCTGCCATCTGCTTCCGGTAGTCTTCTCTTGCCTCTCCACCAAGACTCTGCTCCTCCGGTCGGCATGAAGGCTGCATAAGTCACCTTCTTATCCTCTTTGCAGGCGCATGGTATTGAATATCTTCTCTAACTCTTGTACCCACCACTCTGCCTTCTCTAGGTCATATTCTCCTTGAACTGTGGTGGCTTTCCCTTCGGAAAGGTATTCATTCTAGCATCCTCTGCTTTTGCAGCTTTCCTCTAATTCTGCAGTTCCTCTTTGTTCTTTGGCCATTTGCAAGCATCTCCACGTTACGTAGTGTGCATTTGTAGCATAGCGAGTAGCTAAATCCACGATAGTCCGGAGAGTCTCGGCTGACTCTCCACCTCTAATAGGACCAGTTTCAATATTGCTACCTCCAGCCAATTCTCTCGGGTGATCCATCACCACCACTTGTACCATGTCCTCTACCTCTAGCCATTAACTGTTAAGGAAATCATCGACTCACATTAATATGACATATAATACCACATTAAGCTGGAATATAAATACTATATGTCATATAAATGTTTGTTTATCGCGTTCGGACTCATTACTCAACTTCTAAGCATAGTCAATATCCAATGTGGATTCAACTAGACACAGCCAGAATAACAACATCCCTACGCCCTGAGTTCGATTAGAATCGAACTGCTCTGATACCACCAAATGAGACACCCCGTTGTGCCATTAAATTAAAACCTTATTAATTAATTTCTTAATCGTACGCTTAACGTTAAATGTATATTACGAAATACGTAAAAATTAAAACTTAACTATAAACGTACAACGTATGAAATTTAAAATCACACCATATATAACATTCATACACACCATATGTTTATGCATCAGAGTACCAAAACGTCTTAAACAAACTAATATATTTGCGGAAATATAAAACGTCTTAAGACACACTGGCCGTAAACTTCTTAAACTCTACCACCTGAATTCACAGCTCGTCCTCCCGAATCTGGTTCATACAGAGTCCCATCCAACTCCTCAGCAACATATTCCTCCATAAAATCTTCTAATGGAATAAAGTAGACATATACAAAATATAGAAATAGGGAGATAAGAAACCGTTATATCATCATAAGCGAAAGAGAATACATAGCATATAATATAATAACAATCAAAGACAAGCATCACACATAACTAACAATCATCCTTGAATCACGATATCTTCCTCTACCCTCAATCTCATGCAACTAAATATTTATGATGACGTGACCATCTCTATTCCTATCACGTTAGTCAGTAGTCCAGAATGGTGCAGTGCAAAGAACTTAGTGCCAGAAACTCAGTATGCCACTATCCCCCCATTGGAAATAGCTCAATATGTAGTTGTGCTAAACTTCGTATGTAGTCGTGACAAACTTCATAGTATCTCTATCCCCAGATAGAATACTCGGCGCAACGTGTTCAGGACTAAAGAGTATTACGGTAGTCATCCTCGGAACTCAATATCCGTAGGGCACTCACCCTCAATATCCGATATCCAAAATAGGATATCATGACCTCGTGTGTTCCATTCACATGGGTGTGCACAACAATGCATATATATGAATCTCACTGACTTGTACCAAATTATCACCTACTACCTCAACCTTTCATCACACTCTCATATCATATTTCTGCTCGTCTCTCAACATATGGATCATTACATAACACTCACATTTTATTAGGCCAGGCACCTCTAAGTCATATATCACACTCTCACCCACATACATATCACCCGAACAACACATTTCCTTGCCTAACAATCAACTAAGCATGTTAATTATCAAACCAGGAAGATCATGCATAGTACAATACTCATAAAATATTCAAACAACAAAATAAAACGTCACATGTAATAGAATAGCTCAACCAGCGTATCACAAACAATTTAATAATAAATAAGCCAGACATCCTCAAATATTATAAAATTATCCTAACGGTGATAAACCTACAATCCCCAAATCATCATTGGTATTACAGAAAGTTTCCATTGTGATTTTGGTCTTGTCGATTACTCAATCACTTGTAGGATTTAGGTCACCCTACATCATTATTATAAAATATATTACTTATCCATTCCGACGACAAGTTGAATCTTTCTCCCACCTGAACATTATCACCAGATTCACGAACTTTTCGATCCTCGTTACTACACCACGGTTATCAGTTAACGTTCAATCAAATCACATAAAAATGAATTAATTAAACAAAATTCATCCTTGACCACAAAAAGCTATGTTTGGCCATGACTCAAAAATAGGGCTAGGGTTATTTTCTCAATTCCATCTTTTGGATCATAGTTTCTAGAGTATTAACTAACATAGATCAAGTGTTACTAGTTAAAAATTTGAAACAAAATCCTCTAACCAAATAGGTTAGTTGTTTCGGCCATGCATAGTGAAATTGGCTAGAAATTCCTTTTGCTCACATGCTCTTGGATCTAGAACCTAAACACCTTAGATAGTTTATACAAGTCATCATCCAAGTAAGAATTGAAGAAAACTCATTTTGCCTACACTTATAGAGATTCGGCCAAGGCTAGAAAAATTAGTTAGAAATTTCTTTTGATTCTGATCTCTTGGATTTAGAATATAGAAACCCTAGATAGCTTATAACCAACCTCATCTAGGTTAAAAATTGAACAAAATCTCCTTTGCCTACATAACAATAGATTCAGCCAAGAGGAAGAATTTGGGCTAGAAATTTCTTTTGATCTCAAGCTTATAGATATAACAACTAGAAGTATTAGAGAGTTAAGATCAAGTGTCATATTTTAAAAATTCAACAAAACTTCATTTGCCTAAAAATACCTAGGTTCGGCCATCAATAGAACAATAGGGAGGAAAACTCTTTTGCTTCCATGCTCTTAGACGATCAAAGTAGAAATCATATAAAGATCATACCAATTGGTTTCACATTAAAATGATTTTTCTACAATTTTTTAGAATTATTTGAAAATCTAGATCTAGGAATATAAATTTGTGAACAACTTGATGAACATGATGATTGATGGATGATTAATGAAGCTAAGATGTGAGGAACATGATCCTCACCTTGGAATGAAGAAGTTTCATAAATTTACATACCCCTTTCAAAACTTTTTATCTCACACACACACACATATAACAAAGAAATAATTCATGAATTATATATATAGATATATTAAGTTTGAACATCAACCTAAATAAAAGTAGTCAACAATAAGACCACATGATCAAATATTATGTCATACATTGAAGTTCGAGTCTTGCAAAATAATAATAATACTAAATGGGTTTCTAAAGAGAAAATAAAAATAAAAATACATCATAATATCATCTTGTAACTCCTCATTTGTATCTCCTTTATTGGGACCGTCTTGCACAAGGAAATTTTTTTTTTTAGACTAAATAATTCTAAAAAGCATATCCTAAAGAATAAAAAACATGCATATATTAAAATAAACAGGATTGAAGAATGAAACACACATTCTACAAACAAAAATGTAGACAATGATGGAAAGAAAATCTCAGTATCTTACTGCAAGCAATGTCTGCACGTAGTGTTCATCTGGAATACAAGTCCTGACCATTCTCATTTCTCAACCAGACAAAAAACTTAGCTTGCCTTAACTAACCCCATTTTTATAGTTCCATGTAATTTTCTTTTCGGCCTTTTGGCCCGTTATTAATAAAAATATATATATAACAAATAACAAATACATTGTATCGTGTGTATTGTCCACTATGCGTCTTCTAGTTCAGCCCGTATTAGAGAAACCACCAATTGTAGCCAATAATCATAACCTGCCACATGTTGTGTTATAGACTTATAGGCAAACATTGTGATTTTATGAAAGAAATACAGGTCTCTAAAATAAACAGCTTTGACAGTTCACCACTTAGGTGGATTCTAGAATGGAGCAGGAGAGAAAGTGATATACCGATGGTGTTATTTTTAGCCGTTAGATATATTATTAAAATATTGTATGGCTCTGATTTTATACTTCAAAGAAAGAATTATTACCTACTACTTATAATTCAGGTGAAAAAAAAATGAAATTGACATCTTTTTCCCTTATCTATCACACCTTATCAGCCACGCCTAACTTTCTCCATTCTCACTCTCTTTCCATTTGTCTCCACTAGGCATGTCTCGCATGTGTTTCCTTGAACTAGAGAAGGATGGTGGTGTCACATGATAGTGAAGCCATGAGAGATTCAGAATACAGCCAATTGAAAATCAAACAAATAAAATTTCTTTGAATTTTTTTCTTCATGTTTTTAAAAATCGGTGGGATCCATTTGGTTTTTTATGGTTTTATTTTTATAGCTTAACAAACACTTTATGGTGACTTGTCACCACCTTTATCCATTTTACCACTGCCATCTACCCATAAAATGCAAGGCATATTGAGTTACTCTTCATTTGTTCCACTACCAGAATAAGAAGATCCAGTGCGATGTAAACACTAAGAATGTGGAAGAAAGATACTAAACGGTATTACACCAACTCAAACACACGACATGTTGTGAGAAAGCAGGTGAAGAGGGGATTAGAATTGAAACCCCATCTCTTTGAGCCACCTTCTGTTCACCAGAAAACAAAATTGATTTTTTGACAAAAAAATGAAATATTGACATGGTGGTGGTGGACGACGGCATGGTGGTGGCAGGTTCACGTATGGTTGTTGATGGCGGAAGAGGGGTGGGGATGGGGTGGTGGACGTGGAAGAGGGGTGGGGATGAAGGGTGGGGTAGAAATGTTATTTGGAAATAAAAAATTTATAAAAATTAGTTAGAATTAAATAGGAACACATCAATGAAAGTAGAAAAAGGTAACAAGACTTTGATTTGATGTTAGATGTAACACCCTCCCTTGGGATTACTACATAACACGTGCGAAAATAAAAATTAAAAGAAAAATTGTTGGTGCTTTCGGAAAATAACTTATATAAGTACACAAGTGTCTGAAATTGGGTGAAAATTTTTTGTCACGACTCCATACCTAAGCCTTAATTGATCGACACACAAACTTACTATCATAGTTTGACAAGCCTGTTTAATTTAAAGGAAATACTTAAATACAAGATAGTATTTTTACAAAAATTTCGACAGAGTCTCCTCTGTAATTCGGACATCCCAGAGTAAAATAACACCTGTTAAAATATTTACATTTTCACTCCAGAATTCCAGTTACATCAAATTCAACCAGGCATCAATACATAAAAATAATAGATATACCCATAAGCTTTACAAAACCAAAAGAAATAGCTTAGATTTTTCATTCAAAAGATATGCTCTCCGAGCTATAGACATTCCCTTTTTAAAATAAAGGCTCTCTCGAGCCAAACTCATACATACCATCAAAATAATCTAAGTTTCAACCCTAAGTGGTCGTTCTAAAAGTTATTCGCAAGTAATACCTCATCAAGCAACTAGATCTAAGTCTCTGAATGACTTAGAAAAACTCCTCTGCACCATACGTGTTAGAGTACCCAGGTACAATATCGAACTTAGAAGAATCTGAAATGTTTGTAAGGGTGAGATACCGAGCAAATGGATATATCACACAACAACCATACACATGATACATACATCACATAATCATATAAGCATTTTAAATCATGCATATACATAACATAACAGTGTTATAACAAAGGGTCTCAAACCCGAACAATCGGTTTTATAAAGAGAATGCATGGCACTTCAATATTCAACTCTATTTTGATACCTAATCTCAGGAGATCCCACAACTTTCTGTTTCGTTTCAAGCTGATCAGGCTCGCACATGGCGCATTGTAAAAACGAACAAAACAATGCCCAAGAAAATAAATGGTGCACATCCCCATTCCCGATAGGATGTTCATGCCAGCACCTAACACAATTGTGCACATCCCCATTCCGTTAGGATGCTCATGCAAAGCAACGACACAATTGTGCACATCCCCATTCCCGTTAGGATGCTCATGCAAAGCAATGACACTATTCCATAATTAGAGAATAGCGGCACATATATACAATCTGGACACAAAGTCCTATCAATTTGGACACAAAGTCCTATCAATTTGGACACAAAGTCCTATAAAAGATACATTGATCCACTCCAGGACCTCAATGATCATCACCACCGACACGTCTGTCATATACATTGATTCCTCCGGATTCAATGCCATTTACATGACACAATGGCCATTAGATGCATGAGAAAAACTTTTATTCTCGTTTGTTTTCTTTGTCGTAATAATCTTTCCTCGTCAAAGCACAAAGCTTAACGACCATGCTTAATTCTTTTAATTAAGACTTTTCACTTAAAACAAATACAGGACACACAGTCCAAATCTTTTAATCCCAACATAGGACATACGGTCGAATGTTCAATCACGATGCCCTTAAACCGATGCACCGGTTTTAGGCTCGCGGATATGGAACTCACCTTTGTCCACATCAACTTAGGACACACGGTCCAAAAACAAAACTTTACAGGACACTCCGTCCCCGACATGAGATCCTTGATCTACGTGTCCATACAACACTAGAATCCCGACGTCTCGGTTCTAGGCTCATTTATCGACTTGTAAAACATTTCGTTCAGTGAAAATCAAAACCAAAACAAAACCTCGGTCACTTATCCAAGTAACTTAACGTTTCCAAAATTATTTGGGAGAAAATCCTTTTCCTTTACAAAATATTTTCTAAAACATCTAGAAAATTCATTTGTATTTGAAATTCATTGATGGAATAAAGTTAAATATTTTCAAAAGGTCTTTCCTTCATAATAAATATTTTCAAAGGGTCTTTCCTTCAAAGGCACACCTTCGAAAAGATTTCTCTACAAAACCTGATCATAAAAATATAGTTTCCTTCAACTCAAAATCACTTTAAAATTTTCCTAAAAACAAGGGTCTTATTCTTGAAGTAAACACTTTAAAGAAGGAACTTTTATAAGTGAACCCAAAACTTTCAAAGTTCTATTCAGGGCTTATTAAGGCTTTTAATCCTTATCTTTATTGGGCACTGAGACTCAAGTCGGCTTTTCAAACTTCAATCAACGATAATAATATCACGATTAATCATGTATATATAATTCATATATATCACGGTTAATCACCTATATATAATTCATAACACTTTAAAGAAGCAAATATTCAACTCCAAGTAATAACCACAATGGTTCAAATAAACAAGTTATTCAAGTATTGGCTAAACATCACAATAATATTCCACGAAATCAATTACACACATGCATATAGTTATTCAATATCCCTAGGTAACTCCCCTTACCTTTGAATACAAGTAAAGAATCCTCGTCCTAATGCTCACGTTAGCTCATCTCTACTCCATCAAGCAAGCATAGCCGTGTCCAAACGTCTCAGAGAGTAAATTCAACAACGCGCAACAACCAAAAATCAAGAAATCAATTTCACATGATCAAACACACATCCTAACTTAATCTAAACACTTAATCTAATTACCAAACAAGGTTATTTTTAAAGAAAATCATGTTTGAAGCTCACGCTTCCTAATACCCTTTTAGGAAACTTTGTTTTGATTAAAAGATCTTGAAAAAGAACTTTGGAAATCATCCATTAAGAGTCCTAATTACACTAAATCATAACTAATTTCACAAAAACATACCCAAATTTAAATAAAATTAAATTGGGGGTTTAGGGCTCATTATTAAAATTTAGGGAAAACTCAGAATAATAAAATTGGTTTAGGGAAACACAAATTCACAGTCCCAATCTCATAAAACAACCTTAAATTTCAAAGTTAAAATCTGAAATCAAAGGGTTAGGGTTAGGGTTAGGGTTTCAATTCAGATTTTGGGGTTTTAAATCTGAGACACATAAGGTAGATTTTTAACTCACCAAGCTAAGAAAGAGGAGGAATGGTGGTTGATCGGAGGTCCGGCGACGGCAACAACGGCGGTCACGCCGCGAGAAGATGGTGGCGATTCGTTTCCTGTAACCATTAAGAGCCAAAGAGAGAGAATAAGTTCAAGGGAAGAAGAAATAGAGATTGAAGAAGGTGGAAACCACCCTTAACAGTGGCGGAGTTCTCACCACGGCCGGTGGCGACAACACAATGGCGAGACCAGAAAAAGACGACGCGTGCGAGATGATGAGTGAGGCGTGTGGTTGGTTCTTCCCGCTGGCGATGACCAGGATGTGGTTGAGGGACGGCTGGACGTGTTCCGGCACAGTGGGGAAGCTTTGAGAGGAGGAGGAAGAAGACAAGAGAAGGAAGAGAGAAAGAAAGAAGAAGAAGTTGCAGAGAAGAAAGAAGAAAAGAGAAAAAAAAGAGAGAGATAGCGTCGAGTGAGTGAGAGAGAAAAGATAACTTTAGTTTTTATACTAATTATTTAGTAATAGGTAAAAAATGAGTGATAAATAATAGGCCTAAAATAAACATTGTTTTTACTTTTTGGATTCTAAAAATAAAGATTGATAAAGATATAATTTCGAAATTCAAATTAGAGTAAAGATTAATAGTTGAACTGATCCACTAAGAAAATACCTCGGTCCAAAATTTAATCTCCGATAATTGTCAAACCAAAATATTTTTAACTCTAAAATTAAATAGGATAAGAATATGAAAATGCTTTTCTCTTAATAACATTATTTAAAATATTTTTCTGTACTGGTATAATAGTGACAATAACGTAAATTATTGTCTAGTAAACGTGCATTCACTGAAATAAGTCAGTGCTAACGCACCTAATAAAATAATTTGAAGAGAGTAATTTAATTACTCAAACTAAACCACATAACATAATAAACATAAACATCCAAATAAAATAATTAATCCTAGGTGTAAAAACTAGGGTGTTACATTACTACCCCTCTAAAAAAAATTTTGTCCTCGAAATTTCGTAGCTTAAAACTAAACAGGATGTTGTAATCATACCTTAACTCTAAAATCTTGCTTTGTATTCTCATTGCTCCATTCCTTTCATCTATAACACTATAACAGAATCAATTCTTATGTCATTCTATTTATCCTCGAAACTTTTCACTACCGCATTCTCTCCACTACCTTTGATATTTTATCTTAGTCTATTACACTTCAAAGAACAAAATCAACGCTCAATCTCTTCATTTAACTTTCTCAATACAAATCCATTAGGAAAAACTTTCTCCAATATCTAACTTTCATAGATAACGTCAAAACCAACACTAACTTTACATAATATCACTTAACCTTCTACCCAAGAGATGCAATCATAATCTTAGTCCATTTAAGCTTAATCTACTCTTCTAGTCATATCAATTTCACACTTTTTAAATCTCCAATCAAAACATCATAACATTCCTGAGTTGCACATGATAACCTTTGGCTCAAAAACCTAAGAAATTCAATCTCATTAAAATTGAATCTTACCACATCCAACATAATTCGTTCTCTTATTAATTCCACTTGAATCTTTTGCCTACTTCAATTTCATATCCTTCATTTGCCTCTCATTTTCAATTTAATTCTCAATCCCCATTAGTATCCTTGATTTAAGAAATTTCATATGCATCTTTACCCTATTGTCCAAGGAAAATACACAACTCCTAACAATTCCTCCATCTGAAGACATAACTCTATCACTTATGCAAGGAAGTGCTTACATCATGTTTGCCCTTATATATTTGCAGCCGAGAAAAGAGATTATAAAACAGAGTTTCTCTAAGGCCATTACCCTTAAGAGCTGCACCAAAATAAAGCCAAGAAATCCAAGTGGACACTCCCTAATGGCAATCTTGGATTTAAAATATCTAGTTTCCACTATAGATCATCAATCACATATTTACCAGAATAAGACCTCAAAGATTATAAACATTTCGCCATAGCTTATTACACTCGAAAGACATAATTAAAACTTAATCACTTCTTGCCTCCAAATTTGTCTACTAGCAAAACTTCTTCAACACCTTATCCTCACAACGAACATCAAGTTCAACACTAACTTTTTACCCCATCATACATCAACCTTCAACTCAAAATTATATCATAATCATTCCTTTGAACATATTCCACCACTCCAAATTATATCATAATCATTCATTTCAATCTTAAAGAATACGATTACATTCCTCCATGTAACTACAACCAAAAAGGAATCACTTCAATTTGAATTATCCAAAATCATAATTCTTAAACTTTTCTAACAACTTAGTTTCACTCAAGAACTCCTCTTTACTATTTCCGTTCAACTTAAGGAAAACTACCATATATATTTTTTCGTTAATCCTCGGACTCACGAAGTCAACATTAACCATAAACATTGATCACTACTCTAAATTCCTTTAATGATACATCTGCCTCGATAACGATAAGATCCCTTGTAATCATCTCACTCAATAATGTTGAACTTAAGGGTTCTCATAATACCATTCACATCTTATACATTAACAAAACTCCTATCAACTCTGGTTCGTACTACCATAGAGATGACAAAAATTAGATACCACACTATCTCCCAACTAACCTGCTAAAGATAGGTCACCTCATTCCTTATCCATCCCACGGAGGATGATCAGCTGGATTTAATCTCAACTTAGCCTTCAACACTTAAAGTAAACATAACCGACACACGTTGATAAACTTCCGTTTTTCATCCGAAATAATACTTGAAGATACTTCACGAAGTCTGAACAATCCTCTGATACATTATTCGGTTCACTAACTCTGCTTGTGGATCTTAACTCGTAAGAAGATGTAAACTTCACCAGTCGATCAACGATCACTTGAATTCAAACAAGACTCATATAGGTCTTGGAAAACTCATAACAAAGATTGAAGGAATGTCAACATCTCAATAAGGAAGGTCTCAATTGTACATCTTGATGTGGAGATATCGAACTCATGACTGATGAGATAGGTCACGCATCGACAACATTTGGAAAATACATAGAATTAAGATGATCAATGACAACAAGCACTTTCGAACAACAATAAGACATGACCTTAGTGATCATAAAAGAATTTCTCAAGAAAAGAAATTTTTCTGGATTTCACTTTCACATAAGCATAGTTTGAAGGATATCGGAACATTCAGTATGGAAAAAGATCATTCCATCAGGTTCATGGGTGTAAAAATACATGATCAATACACATTTACAAACATGAATCTAATAAAGTTCATTCTTCCACAAGAATCTTCCAACGGATTCAAATAATCAAGAAGTGAATAATGTTTAATCCCAAAAGGATTAATTCTTATTCTTAATACAAAGAATTTACAAAATGATGACTTTCACCTCTAACAAAAATAGAAGTGACGAAACTAGGTTTCACCAAGAAACTTCTACTATCACGAAATTATCTGGGTTATAACTCAAGAAAAATAGTCATAACCACTTTTCTCAACAACACTTTAAGGGATCCCGACCAATGGATTCCGTTAAATCAATTCACTCAAATGTCTAATACATCGAGGATCATTTAGAAATGTGAGTACGACTTCTTACAACAAAGAAATGAATAACTGGAAATTTATGAATCAGCATAACTAATTCATGAGTCTGACAGATTGCAAATTAAAATCGGAAAATATCCGACACATACCAACTTCACCGTTGTGATTATCTAATACAATCACGAGGATTCGAGAATTAATTGTCAACTGACAAACACAAGAGAATCAAGGAGTACAATGAAGAGTTCCTTAAATCAAGAAACACTCACCCAAGATCGAAAATCCACTCGATTCGTCTTGGTTCCAACCAACATACACGTCTTTCTAGCCAAGCTTAGTATGACCACCTTGAATTGGGTACAATCCCGGACAATTTAATCAATCGATCAAACATGCAAAGAGTTGATCTTTCTTCATAAACTAAGTTGACGACACAAAATCTTAGGTAAGTCATCACTCCAATCTGGTAATACCTCGTCTTCAATTCGATTTTTGAGTAGATAACAACTCCTCGCAATTGATTTACCAAATCAACTACGCAAGTCAGAGAATACTTGTCCATCATTCGTCCTTTTACCTAGTGTCGAAATCTACACGGTGACACAACCTCCACACTACAATTTGTGCTTCACAAGGAAAACACTCGGTCCAACAAGCGGTTCGGACCACTTGATCTTTGAGTTGAATCGGAGTCGTCCAACTCGCTTCAACATTGTAGGCAACATCCTACACAAAGCGACAAAGATCGATCGAATCCAAAAACTAAATCAATCTGAAATCAATGTCCTTTGCTAACCATAATCCTTGAATATTTCCAGGGGAACATTCCCGGTAAAACCCCATACACAAACACCTTGTTTGAATGTCGACCACGATTCGCAAGGATAATCGAATGTCATATTCGAACCCAAGTAACATTCAAGATTTACGGTCTCCCGGGACATAAAACCCTTGGAAAACCATCAAGAAAACATATACTTGTGCTTCAACACACATTGCTTCAACAAGAAACAATTAAAACAAGAACCAACCGAGAGATCACACAACAAAAACTTAATGGACCTATTCCCCAAAGATCCCGAAAGACTCGACCAGCTCGATACCACTCTGTAACACCCTCCCTTGGGCATTACTACATAACACGTGCGAAAATAAAAATTAAAAGAAAATTTCTTTGGTGCTTTGGAAATAACTTATATAAGTACATAAGTGTCTCGAAATTGGGTGAAAAATTTTTGTCACGACTCCATACCTAAGCCTTAATTGATCGACACACAAACTTACTATCATAGTTTGACAAGCCTGTTTAATTTAAAGGATATACTTAAATACAAGATAGTATTTTTACAAAAATTTAAAGAGTCTCCTCCGTAATTCGGACATCCGAGTAAAATAACCCTGTTAAAATATTTACATTTTCACTCCGAATTCCGAGTTACATCAAATTCAACCAGGCATCAATACATAAAAATAATAGATATAGCCATAAGCTTTACAAAACCAAAAGAAATAGCTTAGATTTTTCATTCAAAGATATACTCTCCGAGCGATAGACATTCCTTTTTAAAATAAAGGCTCTCTGAGCCAAACTCATACATACCATCAAAATAATCTAAGTCTCAACCCCTAGTTGAGTGGATTTCTAAAAGTTATTCACAAGTAATACCTCATCAAGCAACTAGATCTAAGTCTGCGAATGACTTAGAAAGACCTCTGCACCATCTGTGTTAGAGTACCCAGGGTACAATATCGAACTTAGAAGAATCCTGAAATGTTTGTAAGGGTGAGATACCGAGCAAATGGATATATCACACAACAACCATACACATGATACATACATCACATAATCATAGAAGCATTTTTAAATCATGCATATACATAACATAACAGTGTTATAACAAAGGGTCTCAAACCCGAACAATCGGTTTTATAAAGAGAATGCATGTCACTTCAATATTCAACTCTATTTTGATACCTAATCTCAGGAGATCCCCTGACTTTCTGTTTCGTTTCAAGGCGATCGAGGCTCGCACATGGCGCATTGAAAAACGAACAAAACAATGCCCAAGAAAATAAATGGTGCACATCCCCATTCCCGATAGGATGTTCATGCAGCACCTAACACAATTGTGCACATCCCCATTTCCGTTAGGATGCTCAGCAAAGCAACGACACAATTGTGCACATCCCATTCCGTTAGGATGCTCATGCAAAGCAATGACACTATTCCATAATTAGAGAATAGCGGCACATATATACAATCTGGACACAAAGTCCTATCAATTTGGACACAAGTCCTATCAATTTGGACACAAAGTCCTATAAAAGATACATTGATCCACTCTGGGACCTCAATGATCATCACCACGACACGTCTCGTCATATACATTGATTCCCTCTGGATTCAATGCCATTTACATGACACAATGGCCATTAGATGCATGAGAAAAACTTTTATTCTCGTTTGTTTTCTTTGTAGTAATAATCTTTCCTCGTCGAAGCACAAAGCTTGCGACCATGCTTAATTCTTTTAATTAAGACTTTTCACTTAAAACAAATACAGGACACACGGTCCAAATCTTTTAATCCCAACATAGGACATACAGTCCGAATGCTCAATCACGATGCCCTTAAACCGATGCACCAGTTTTAGGCTCGCGGATATGGAACTCACACTTGTAACCATCAACTTAGGACACCACGGTCCAAAAACAAAACTTTCTGGGACACTCAGGTCCCCGACCCGAGATCCTTGATCTACGTGTCCATACAACACTAGAATCCAGCGTCTCGGTTCTAGGCTCATTTATCGACTTATAAAACATTTCGTTCAGTGAAAATCAAAACCAAAACAAAACCTCGGTCACTTATCCAAGTAACTTAGGAACGTTTCCAAAATTATTTGGGAGAAAATCCTTTTCCTTTACAAAATATTTTCTAAAACATCTAGAAAATTCATTTGTATTTGAAATTCATTGATGGAATAAAGTTAAATATTTTCAAAGGTCTTTCCTTCATAATAAATATTTTCAAAGGGCTCTTTCCTTCATAAGGCACACCGTTCGAAAAGATTTTCTCTCGTACAAAACTCTTGATCATAAAAATATAGTTTCCTTCAACTCAAAATCACTTTAAAATTTTCCTAAAAACAAGGGTCTTATTCTTCGAAGTAAACACTTTAAAGAAGGAACTTTTATAAGTGAACCCCAAAACTTTCAAAGTTCTATTCAGGGCTTATTAAGGCTTTTAATCCTTATCTTTTTGGGCACGAGACTCAAGTCTGGCTTTTCAAACTTCAATCACACGATAATAATATCACAGTTAATCATGTATATATAATTCATATATATCACAGTTAATCACCTATATATAATTCATAACACTTTAAAGAAGCAAATATTCAACTCCAAGTAATAACCACAATGGTTCAAATAAACAAGTTATTCAAGTATTGGCTAAACATCACAATAATATTCACAGAAATCAATTACACACATGCATATAGTTATTCAATATCCCTAGGTAACTCCCCTTACCTTTGAATACAAGTAAAGAATCCTCGTCCTAATACTCACGTTAGCTCATCTCTACTCCATCAAGCAAGCATAGCCGTGTCCAAACGTCTCAGAGAGTAAATTCAACAACGTGACAACCGTAAATCAAGAAATCAATTTCACATGATCAAACACACATCCTAACTTAATCTAAACACTTAATCTAATTACCAAACAAGGTTATTTTTAAAAGAAAATCATGTTTGAAGCTCACGCTTCCTAATACCCTTTTAGGAAACTTTGTTTTGATTAAAAGATATTGAAAAAGAACTTTGGAAATCATCCATTAAGAGTCCTAATTACACTAAATCATAACTAATTTCACAAAACCATACCCAAAATTAAATAAAATTAAATTGGGGGTTTAGGAACTCATTATTAAAATTTAGGGAAAACTCAGAATAATAAAATTGGTTTAGGGAAACACAAATTCACAGTCCCAATCTAATAAAACAACCTTAAATTTCAAAGTTAAAATCTGAAATCAAAGGGTTAGGGTTAGGGTTAGGGTTTCAATTCAGATTTTGGGGTTTTAAATCTGAGACACATAAGGTAGATTTTTAATTCACCAAGCTAATAAAGAGGAGGAATGGTGGTTGATCGGAGGTCCGCGACGGCGACCAGCGGCGATCACGCGACGGGAAGATGGTGGCGGTTTGTTTCCGTAACCATTAAGAGCCAAAGAGAGAATAAGTTCAAGGGAAGAGAAATAGAGATTGAAGAAGGTGGAAACCACCCTTAACAGTGGCCGGAGTTCTCACCCACGACGGTGGTGACTTACTGGCGAGACCAGAAAAGCAGACGTGCGAGATGATGAGTGAGGCGTGTGGTTGGTTCTTCTGCTAAGGCGATGACCTAGGATGTGGTTGAGGATGGCTGGGCGTGTTCCACTTGCGGTGGGAAGCTTTGAGAGGAGGAGGAAGAAGAAAGAGAAGGAAGAGAGAAAGAAAGAAGAAGAAGTTGCAGAGAAGAAAGAAGAAAAGAGAAAAAGAGAGATAGCGTCGAGTGAGTGAGAGAGAGAAAAGATAACTTTAGTTTTTATACTAATTATTTAGTAATAGGTACAAAATGAGTGATAAATATTAGGCCTAAAATAAACATGTTTTTACTTTTTGGATTCTAAAAATAAAGATTGATAAAGATATAATTTCGAAATTCAAATTAGAGTAAAGATTAATAGTTGAAGCGATCCACTAAGAAAATACTCGGTCAAAATTTAATCTCCGATAATTGTCAAACCAAAATATTTTTAACTCTAAAATTAAATAGGATAAGAATATGAAAATGCTTTTCTCTTAATCACATTATTTAAAATATTTTCTGTCCTGGTATAATAGAAACAATAACGTAAATTATTGTCTAGTAAACGTGCATTCACACGAAATAAGTCAGGTGCTAACGCACCTAATAAAATAATTTGAAGAGAGTAATTTAATTACTCAAACTAAACTAAATAACATAATAAACATAAACATCCAAATAAAATTATTAATCCTAGGTGTAAAAACTAGGTGTTACATTAAATTTAAGAGCTACAACTATACGATGGGAATCTAAACTAAAATTTAAAAAAGAAGAAGTCTTGCATAATTAATAGTCCAAATATTCAGAATATAATCAAAGATCACTAAAAATTAAATCATTTATGCCACAAATAAACACAATTTCCCAAAACCTTGGGCTCTAATACCAAAATGTAATACTTGCTCTTATGTTGGTCTCTTATTCACTTATGAGAATAGATCTTACGAAATTGCTTCTTATTTAGACCATCGAGCCTATTAAAAACATATATATCTCATGGTATTTATCCTCTAAACTGGGAAGAACCATGGGAATTGCTAACATAACATAAGATGAAATAGAAACTTCTATGCAACATTCAAAATTTACACTGAATAATGAATTGCATACTAGCAATCCCCATTTTGATTTTTCATCTCAAACCGTAATTCTAAACTTTTATACTTAGCTCCAAAATAGTCATTCCCTATGTACACATGTCAAAATGATTTACATTTGACTAGTTCACCACTTCACCTCAATCACATAACATTATATAACCCAAAACTATTTATACATGAGCAAAATTCACAAGAGAGACCGGCTACAAGCTCAACTTTGTCCACTAGGCCTCACACTACTAACTTCTGCACCTGGAATGGTTACACAGGAAAAACAATGAGTGACGTACATCTTAGTAGCTAGCATATTTTCATAAAATAATTTGGCCATTCCAGTCCTTAAACCATGTTAGCAAGTAAGTAAATGTTTCACATAATTTGAAACTCATAAAACAAAAGCAAGTATCACATCATAACTTGTTTAATTCCATTCATATAGGGAAGCATAAAATTTCCCTTGCAAGCCTTTAACTTACTACTTGCTGATATCAAAGAGCAGCATTCAACTTACCCTTTATTGTACAAACTATATGGGCAACATACAACTTATCCCTCACTAGTGTCATAGGCAGCATTCAACTTACCCCTTTATTACACAAATTATATGGGCAACATACAACTTACCCCCTTACTCTTTATCATTTTAGGGTAGCATACCACTCACCCTTCTTTGCACAAACAATATGAGAAGCATTCAATGTACCCCTTGCTCTTTATCATTTTAGGGTAGCATACTATTTACCCTTCATTGCTCAAGTTATGGGACAACATACAACTTATCCCCTTCACATCATTTAGTTAACCATATTCTCAATGAAATGTTTCTTTATGCAATTACCCAATGTAACAAACTAAATAATGAATTATACAATTAGTAGTTAACATGCCATATGCCTCTGATTTTCAAAATTCATGCATCAAGTATTAATTTTTGCAAGTTTCAATAAGAACACAATAAGAACAATGATGCATACCTATGAACATAAACCTACTATTCTTTAATGTATTCTTAACAATAGACCCTTCCAGTACCAAAACTCAATTTTCCATAGACTTAAATCATCATTTAAACACTCAAGAACAAGTATCTAATGGATCAAAATTTAGAACACAGATTTCACAATTTTGTAAAACTATGAACATAAAAACGTTCGTAAATATTCACTCAACACAGTTTGAAATCCACAAATTTTAAGAAAATACAAGCATCATTAAAAAGTTCTAAATTATGAAAATTCACGACCAAACTTACGTTGCACAGTGTGTTACTCAAAACAAACTCCTAACAATCCAATGGTTTTGGAATTTTTGAACAAGAAAATGAAAAGGAAAATTATGCCAATTTCTTTTAGCAATAGCCAACACATACATAATCATTTTAAAATTGATTGAACTCAAAAATTCCAAGCCAATAATTTGTAATAATTCATGCACTAGAGCTGTTTCACCCAGAATTTCCAGATTCACTTTTTCTTAACATGCAAGCATTTTTTTCCCATTTCTATCATAATCACACTCCTTTTCAAACAGAAAACTTTCACCTTAATTAATTGTAAACAAACTTCTAAGTCTTATCTACACTTTAGTAACAACACATGGAAGAAACAAGGTTTAAAATCTCACAACACCACCACGTTAACACCCATAATAGCAACCCATCATAATTCATGTTTTAGTTCTATTGTTTGGTAAATTTTTCAATCAATGGACTCCATAAAATTTAGATTGAAGAAATATTAAAATATATTACAGTTATGGGTTGTCGGTAAAAGTTCTTTTGGTTAATGACGTCCAAAAGGACAAAATGCTTTAGACATTGCAAGATACTAATCCCCAAGTGGATTTTATTAACCTGTTATATATCATATGATGGACATAATTGTACATCCTTTTTCAAATTCATTTCCCTTAGCCCATAGCATAGGGTAGAGATCCCTACCTGCAGATAGATTTGAAAATGGGGATAAGGTGTCCCTCGAAATTGATATTAGTATCACGTCTCTTTACACACCTTAGTGTGGTAAGCAACGTTTGTTGGCCCCTTTCCCAAACCCAAAATTGAAGTGTTTCCGATGTGCCACTTTGGACTAGGGCACCAATGGTCTATTTGCTTCCCTAATTCCTGTTTTGATTTCGTTTTCATAAATAATTTCCAAAACTGCCACCTTGTTTTTATTCATTTCTTGTTTCAAAGATTTGTACAGAGAAACAGTGAAAACAGAAAAAATTGTTTTCGGTGTTTCTGTGCAAATTTATGACAAAAGGAAGCATAATGAAAACAAGGTGACAGTTTTGTAATTATTTCTAAAAATATGAAATGGAAACAAGAAACCGAAAACAAGCCCAACATTACTTAACATTTGGCCTTTCCTTCACTACATGACAAAGAACAGGTAAGTGCCTAATAGGGCAATGCTTGAAGAGATTTAAAAATGTCATCTTGTTTAATAGTAATAGGCTAAGCATTGAAAACATGACGATAGTCTTTAACTAAGGATGGAACAACTTTATCGTAGGGAACACCTAATTTTGTTCAAATGTCTTTTTTAATTGATATTTTGGAAAAGAAAAAATAATGCATAACAAACAAAAAAATATTTTGCTATTTGTTCTTGGCTCAATTGCATGATCAAACTCAACCACGATACGTCCAACCTGCACTTCATTTAGAAATTAAATTGTTATAAAATTTATAACAATAGACTAATATACAACACTAAAAAAATAGGCAACATGATTGAAAGAAACTTATCGTATATTTTACTACATGTGATTTTAGATTTGAAAATAAGCCGATTTAAATGTTTCGGAGATTTATTTTAAGATCATTGATTTTACGGTTGATCAATTCAACTATCGAAACTTTACCTTAATTCAAATTTTGAAATCATATTTTTGTCAACAATTATTTTAGATTCAACAATCAGAAAACATATTTATTTTTAGATATATTTATCACTTTTTTGTACTCACTAATACATAAATCAAAATTTCTCTCCCTCCCGGTTATTTCACGCGAACCCCTACCCTTTCTCTTCGGCTATTTTTTTCTCTGCTACCCATACCCTTCCTTTCTTCTTCCTTTCTTTTCTTTTTTTCTTCATTCTCCCTCGGCTTTCATTTTTCTCCACCCCTCTCCCTGCTCTCAGTTGCACGCTCGGCCACCCTTGGACGTCCTGGTCGCCGCCCGGCTGGTGCTCCGCCATGGGGAGGTCACCGTCTGTTGCGCACGGTAGCTGGAGAAGATGACCCGCGTTACGCACGTCTGCGCTCCTCACCGCTCCAGAGTCGCGCCTCCGCCACGGGTTCTTCCGATGCTGTCCAAGGCCGTTCGAGCCGCCGACCACGCGCCTACGTGGGGGAGCGCACGTAGGGTCGTTTGATTTCTCCTGAACTATTGTAGCATCACGAAAATGGAGCTCTTGGGCCCGTCTGGGTCGTCCACCGGTCATCACCACCTTGGATCGTTGTCTGATGCCTCTTCCCTTCTCCAGGGTGTTGAAATCTCATCTATTTTGCTCAGATTCAGAAACCCAAATTGATTTTAAAACCCCAAACCCTAGATTTTGAATTCAGTTTAATTTTAAAATTGAACTCTTGTTTTTATTAAAATTGGGACTATTAATTAGTTATTCCCCAAATCAATTTCATCATTCTTTAACTAGATTGATTTCTCCCAAATTTCTCTATGAACCTAAAGTCCCCAATCTGATTTTATTTGAAATTGGTTATGTTTTACCCCAAATCGATTTATGTTGAATGTTCATTTGCGTGCATTGAAATCGATTTACGTTGAATGTTCATTTGACTGCAGATTGAAATCTGATTTCTATTGAATGTTCATTCGTGAGATCAACAAGGTACCAATAACAACTGTTTCATTTTCATGAACCATCCTGAAGCTTCTATGTTATGAAATTATAAAATTCCAGTGCTAATTATTTGTGTTTCGATCAATATAGGGAAATGCGGTTATTAGTTATTATTGTAATTTAGTTTGTGATAGTTTCAACTGTGGGCTACTTAACCTTTGGATCTGAATCACAAATTTACTTACCTTTGGATCTTTTCTTTTTCTTTGAATTTTATTATTTTTTTTGTATTCAGGTTGAACATGTTGTCGGGAAGAGAAAGCGATGGTCCCACCAAGATAAAAATGTTTGTCTGCTTATTCTTGAGGGAGCATAATATCAAATAGGAACCCCAGTGGTTGGAGATAATGATGGAAAGTCTTCTCAAGATTGTTGGTGGGCTACTAAACTTTGTTCATTTTGGATTATTATCTTTTAGCTTTTAATATAAAATGTAAGTTTAATTTATTATATTATTTTGACATTATTTTTATTTATAGTGTTAAAGGTTGGGCCAAATGCATTTAGAGAAGAGAGAGATTGAGAAGGGCTGCCAGCAGAGTCTTCTCAAAGGCCATGTTCCATCATTCATGATGGCTACCTCCCAGCATGGGTTCTTCCTCACAACTTGGGCCAGATGGATGATGTATCTACATATTCCTTATGAAGCGAGAATGCAGAGTGGTGCCTCTAGAAAGGGCAGGTGACAATCGGTCCAGCGGCATCGGGAAGTGTCTAATCCGGAAACTAGACCTTGAGGTAAATTTTTGAAGATAGTAAGTTCAAGTGAATTTGGGGCTT